>JAJGOT010000470.1:12500-227500 GCA_022457155.1 Cladopsammia gracilis
CTACTTCCTTTGGATTTTAACAATTTGTACAGTATACAGTTATGTTTGGACTGCATACCTTCTCATGGTATATTTAAAAGTTGTTCTTAAAGAATGAGATAAGCAGGGCAGTGACATACAGCATGGACATGTGCCAGGTTCATGATATACCGTGTACTGTACATGTAAATTTATATCTAAATTGCAAACATTGGTTTTCTTTTCAACAATGTTTTTTTCTTCCTTGGTCTTTCATTACTCATAGCCACAGTTTCTAAGTACCCTTCGCATAAATACCCTTTTCTGGGAAACGTGTTTGAAGAAGCCACCTCGAAATGTATGTTGCAAGATTTTGCTCCTTAATTCCTATTTAGCATTTTTCATTTTTTATTTTTATATGACAATGTTATTGCAATAAGGTGTGTTCCCGTATTCTGTACATTTTGATCTATGTCTTATTAGCAACAACTTTTTTCTTGGATAAGAAAACAAAATGTCATATCAACCTGCACATATCTGGAGTTAATTGTGGCAGGTTGCTAAATGCAGAACAGTGACAAAAGCTCACCAAGAAAATTAATAACAATAGATAAGAAAATGAGACATGGATAGTTAATTAGTTACAATGACAAATATAGATGGATTTCTATCAGCATACATATGGACAGCATACATGGAATCTCACAACCAATAACATCAGACTTTAACACTAACATTAATAGAGACACCTGTCACTGATACGAGTCTTGGCAGCCAAAATAATCATGGCAAAACTGAATAATGACAACAAAAGCCACACAATACCATCAACTGATGGTTTTCCAATTCACGTCGCTCTGGAAATGACTTTCGCTCAGATTGTCAAAATGTAATTTCATGCAACAAAATCTTTCAAAGTCAATGTACTGTAAGTTGTGTGTAATTTGTTGTGCAACAGTACCCAGCATTTAATCCATTTTTCTTGGTCTTCAGAAACTGATATTTCGAAAAGAAATGGTGGAAAAGTCAAATATACCTCCACAGGACAAAGAAAAAATTAAAGCATTGCTAGCACTTGACAATGCTGTCAATTTTATGTCCTGAAGAAAGTGAAGGAGAGGAGGAGAGAATAACTGGTCCGCCACCAAGGCACGTCAAGCCGCTTAAGTGGGAGAGAACGAAATTAAAGACCATCAAGGCGGTCCTGGATGCCACTTATCAGGAGCAAGAGGCAAAAAAGGACAGCCCCTAAAATTTCAAGAGTAGCTGACCAAAACATGTCGGACAGACCACTCCCTAAAAACTGTCCCTCTTGGGGAGGACGACTGTCTGAAAGACAGTTAATATTTATTGATTTTCCATAGTAATGATAAAGTGCCTCTTAAAGAAACGTGTTCACGGTTTTCCGCATGCGTTAGTTTTTTTTTTTGCATGGTCCCCGTACAAAATTTAAATAATTGATGAAGTATATGATTGCAAATATAATTTTATTGATCGTTTCAATGATCCACTCTATGGATTAAAAACAAGACTCGATTCAAAAGTCGGAATTTGATGCCATATGCAAACAGCGATTTGGCAAAAAGGAAAGAGAAGAAATATGTGATGCTGAGACATGCGCAAAGCCGTGAACGTGTCCCTTTCAAATTTGTATTTCACACTGCCTTTATTAAGCTGATAGCATTTATTGCTATAAGAACATTGCATCATTACCAGTTGCAAATTGTTTTTTGATGTTTTTTGTTGCTGGGAACTCAACATTGTAAATTATAAGGGAATGAAAGCACTTTTTTTTACTGAAAATTATATTTATTGTGAATTATTTCCTAGTCAAGTGTAAATGAAAAAGTATATTTATATGAAAATTTAAAGAATTATATTATGACATTTTTTACGTCAGAGTTTAAGAAAAATATACCATATTTTGAAATTATATATTGTGATAACTTTCTCTTTAATGGTGGAAATAAAACGAAATCCACTCCCAATGAAGGTGATGTAGGTCTGAAGAAGTGTCACAACGCAATAAACTCGATTACAACTGTGTCTATCCACGTTACAAATTTCTGTTCATGTATTTTTGTGTTGCCCAAGAAGCATGAACCGATCGCGCGGTATTCTCGATGAACGTCCACATTTCAAAAGTGCGAGTTTAGTTGTCTGCAACGTAAGAGGAAATGTTAATCCGATCTCAAACCATTTTCAACTTTATATTTCATTCACGAAATAATAATATTTATTGTGTGTCCGCCGTGTTTAAGAGTGCGGTTGGCGAATTTTTCAAGTTTCCACATTAAGGAAACCCTATGGATAATTGTGTCCACCGAATTTACGAGGTGCGTAAACATGACGGTTAATAGCGAATTCTCAAAGTTTCCGCACTTCCACATTTAGGAAACCCTATGGATAATTGTGTGTCCACCGAATTTACGAGGTGCGTAAACATGACGGTTAATAGCGAATTCTCAAAGTTTCCGCACTTCGACATTCAGGAAACCCTACGGATAATTGTGTTTCCGCCGAATTTACGAGTTGCGTAAACATGACGGTTAATGGGGATTACGCAAGACGTAAACCTTGCGGAAACACGAGTTTAAGTGATGCGTTTCCGCGACTCCGCAGCGACTGAAACGTAACGTATACTCGTGTTTCCCGCAACGGATAGTTAAATTTCCGCTTACGGAAATCCACGTTTCCGTTAAGTAACCGTTATAAAAACGGAGACGGAAACGCCTTATTTCACCCTGTGGATCGATCAAATAAAATATAAAACTTGACAAAAGATTTTAATGGGGTACATGTACATTTCTCAGTACAACTGCATTTCTAACTATTATTTTTTAGAAAGCTCACTGGTTTATTGTTCATTGTATATTACATGTATAATTAAGACATTTTCAAAACCTAGTCATTTTGGCCCAAAAAGAAAACTAAAAGCCTGTCGTTACGAAGGAAAAAAATTTCTATGGTCACTTTTTTACTGACCCGGTCATCCCCATAAATAATGAACCGTCCCTAATAATAGACTGCCAGCAGTTTCTCCTCCTCCAACACACACACACACAAGCTGATTTCAGAATTACATGTAAACAATTACAAATCAATAATAGACTGTAAAATTTTCATTATTCCTTGAATTCCTGTTTCCGAGATACGGAAAATACTGATTGTTTATTTACATGTACCTGTTCATGCTCAAATTTGTTAATCCAACAAGATATTTGAATTTGGACTTGGTATTTGCGATTTGTGGCTATCTGTTGCATTATTCAAGAATTTGTTAACATACTGGGCAATTTGTGATTGTAAATACAGTCAAACCTCTCTACAGCGGCCACCTTCGGACAGACCTTTCTGGCCGTTGTAGAGAGTTGGCCGTTATGGGGAGGTTATCAATTACATGTAGAGGATTTGAATGAGTGAATGAGAATGCGGGACAAGAAAACATGGCCGTTGTAGAGAGGTGGCTGTTATGGGGAGGTTATCAATTAGAGGATTTGAGTGAGTGAATGAGAAGGGCGTGACAAGAAAACATGGGAGTAGTACTGTAGCTCTTCCAGACCTCTATTTTTATTGGCCCCGTAGTACTGTAGCTTCTATTGTGTTTAGGTCTAGGGCTATTGTTTCTGTTGTTTAACCTTTTGTTTCATTAACCAATCACTGAGCTTGTTTGGAAAGGTACAGCCTCTCCCAAACATGGCTGTTGTAGAGAGGTGGCCGTTATGGGGAGGTTATCAATTAGAGGATTTGAGTGAGTGAATGAGAAGGCGTGACAAGAAAACATGGCCGTTGTAGAGAGGGGGTCCGTTGTGGGGAGGTTATCAATTATTAGTGGATTTGAGTGAGTGAATGAGAAGGCGTGACAAGAAAACATGGCCGTTGTAGAGAGGGGGTCCGTTATGGGGAGGTTATCAATTATTAGAGGATTTGAGTGAGTGAATGAGAAGGCGTGACAGGAAAACATGGCCGTTGTAAAGAGGTGGCCGTTAGTAGAGGTTGTACTGTACGTGTAGTTAATTTCTTTCTTCATTGCTGTCTGTTGATTTGTACTGCAATCAAGAAAATAGTCAAAGTGAGAGGACCCAGCTCTCAAAAACTTGTCAAAGTTGGCAAATTGGTAGGTCAAAGGACCCATCACAGTGGCTTTCTTCTTCTTCTTTGCCCCTGCTGTCTGCACCTCTTGCAGCTACCATATTTGTTTGTGTGCTTGCATACGTCTCGCACTAAAAATACATTTTAGGAAAAGAAAGAGACTGCTGACGGTTTACAAGTAAAGTAGTAATATGTTAAAATTACTTTACAACTGGTCTGTACAGTTACAGCCGTTTTCACTGCAGCATGCAGACCCAGGTCTTTCAAACCATAATTCACTGGCTATGATTTGCCCATCATGTTCTGCCCATGATCAGATATAATTTTGTGAAGGAAAAGGTTCACAGAGCAAAATTAATACTGACTAACTGAAATATATATATATATATATATATATATATATATATATATATATATATATATATATATATATATATATATATATATATATATATAAACATCCATAAATATCTCATCGGGGTACGCAGAACCGTTTTTGCCAAGCATGATTCACCAGTTATGATGCACCTGTCCTGATTCGCCCATCATTATTTGCTCATTGTCAGAAAATGTTAAAAGGAATTTCACAGTTTTTGTGCTTTGTGGATGTTCTATTTCAGGAGGTATTTTCTTTTTGAACACATTTTATGGGTGAATTCCTTCACCACTGTCTTATCTTAACCAAATCATTACAGGCCATGCATAGCCAGCGAACAGTCTGGGCTGAAATGACCATTTTGATTGACACGTGTACAGTTATGAACAGAAAATTATTATACATTTACATGCAAATCAACTAGCTCCAGTTGTTTAACCCTCTCACTGCCAGAGTGAATAAATGAAGACATGTAAAGAAGACATGCAAAGTAATACTATGGTGTGACCATTGCATGGTGCCATTTTGTTTTTCAATATTATTTTTACAAAATGGAATTTGTGATTTTTCTAGAATTTTGATTTTTGGCACTCTTGGGAGTTAAAGAGTTAAAAGATGATCTTAAAGGGGCAGTGTCATGGAGAGTTTGGCCTTTTTTGGTCAAAGCTATGCAACAACACCTTTACTTATTTACAAAATAATACTAAAACACCAAGAACAAGAAATCAAACAATTCTAGCCTGCATAGCAGGTGTCGGGGAGAGAGGGAAAGGAGGCCTACAATGAAGACCCCCATTTGTTCATTTCTGTGCTTGCTGGCGGCCGCAAACTCTGATTGGCTCATTCGTGCTGGGTGGTAAACATAGTAAATTTCTGCTTAAAGTTATCCATGCATAAAAGCGCGTGCTAGTTTCTGATTGGTGGATGTATTGACAGTTGACGTAATTCAATTACAAGGAAATCGGTGGGCGAATTGCCCGGTTCTTATAGCAGGCATTCCTTCCCTTCTCCCCCTCTCCTTTTTCCTGCCCCCTTCCCCATCCCCGTTTATACCTGCCACGCAGGCTAACCAATTCTTGAAAGAGGAACAAATCATGATCTGTTCTAGCCTATTTTGGAAATTAAAATGTGAGAACTTGCAAAAAGTAAGTCTACAGATAAATTTTTTCAAGTTGCACTTCATTCCGATCCAGTAATTGTCTGTGACTAAAGACACTCATCAGCCAGCTAAAACAGGATGATAAATTTATCACAAAGCAGGGCCATTGTTTTTCGGTTTCTGTTAATAAAAACATGTTTTGTTTTTTGAAATGAAAAAATCCTTGTGACACTGCCACTTTAATCCAGAATTAGAGTAATCATTAACCAATGTCTTTGTTCCTCATGGTTAAAAGTGTTTTTGCTTTTCATGAAGGGGTTAATGTCTAGGTTTAATCATTTAGTGCTTTGTGCTCCATTTTCAGTGCTATTTTAGCTTTAGAAGACATAAACATATGTTAACTACATTGAAAACATTGAATTTAGATGAGAGAAAAATATAATTTTAGATATCAGAATGTACCTGTAGAAATTGCTGTTCTTAAAAGACTTGTATAGGACAGTCAGGTTGTCACTTTATTGTTTAATGACAAGTCAGTGACAGAATGAGTAAATTTGTATTTTGCTCAAAATTAAGAGTACTTTTCATTCATATACATGTGTATTTTTACTCAATACCTTGAGTTGTATTTAAACTCACTGTCTGAGTAAGTTTTTATTTTACTCAAAACATAGAGTACTATTTACTCATTTATTGAGTAAATGACTAGTTTACTCAAAATAAAGAGTCAGTATGGATGCATTTCTCTTGAGTAGTTTTACCTCTAAATTTGAGTTAATTGTACTCAATAGCTGAGTACTTTTACTCATACTGCTGAGTAAGTTAACTCAATCTGAGTAAACTTACTCAAACCCATGAGTATTAATTACTCAACATGTCTGCTACAATTTACTCAATGTAATGAGTCACTGTGGATGCAACGATTTACTCAGTATTTTGAGTTCAGTTTACTCGGCTTTTTTTGCTGTGTTATATATATATATATATATATATATATATATATATATATATATATATTCTTTTTTTGAGTAGAACGTATTTCGTAGAGCGCTCAACTCAGTCGATTGAGGAGCATGAACTATAACTTCACAGAAGTTCAGGTTTCACGAGTAATCATCGTTTTATTGCTACAGAACTGTTTCGTATGGTACAAGGACCACACTCATCAGGCAATTTTGACGACTGAACTGTTGAAATTGGAAAGCTGGCAGTTAAATACGAAAATTTGAATGGTTGCTATAGTAGATGCGTTACATTCAGGCTATTTGAAACTATTCGAAGAGTTGCTAGGTAACAAAAAACATGATATAAGAGGGATTATGTGTCGTTATTTTAAGCTACGTTACTCTAAAGTAATTCTAGTAGTGATTAAAGTAATTCTAGTAGTGATTAAATGGAAAATTCTTAAGAAATGTAAACCTTACAGCAACATTAGCAAAAAGTGTAGTCTTTGGTTCATGCCCCCACAGAAACCGATATGTACTTCGGAACTTTAGAGTAACGTAGTTTCTGGTACTTTGCAAGCGCAATAGTACATTAATGCATTTGGCAGGCGCTAACGAATGTCGTAGATTTCAAGACATCCGGAAGGCTTTGTTCCCAGAGTCCCTCGTTTACCGCTGACGAAATGAAACAAGTAGCCCGATGGGCTTCGAAACTGGCTCGTTTTGTCTCAGTTTTCACCCGGTTTTCATTTTAGAGTTTTATATTAGCAATCCACAGTATACAATCTAGAATATATTCATATGCACAGTCCAGTCTACATTTACATTTACATTCCACAGCCCGCTTCAAGCACTCCTTAGGGACGGATTATTTTATTGTTAGGGGAGGGAAGATGGGGGGTGGGGGTGGGTGGGCAATTACCAGAAAAAAATTCCTGCATAGCAAAAGTGTGACGATCCGCGCCACCACGCTGGGTCCCCTTGGTGCCCACCGAAAACAAAAAAACAGAATACCACGACCGACAGCATACACAAGTCCTTTCCCCAAACACACAACACGAAAGTAACAAAAAAACCTATAAGTTTAATAACTAGACTTAAATTACTATAATTACAAATCACTATTTTAATCTTAATCCTACTTAATCCTACTTTTAAAGTCCAACTAAATTAACAAATTCTAATGAAGTAAAATAATAAAGTTCTTACAGTATAAACGGTAATTAAATAATTAAACAGTTTGTGAATTGTTCCTTAAACCTTGCTCTTTAAATCCTTCTAGCTTGCGGTCCAAATGTTCTCGTCCGTCTTTGCTTATCTTCTACTTCGTCCTTTCTACGTTAGCTTCCCGTCCTCTTCACGTTAACTTTACATTTCTTCCACGTTTGTCTTTCCGACGTTAACTTTACTTGTCTTCCACGTTAACTTTACCTTTCTCCACGTTGACTCCCTCTGGAAAAAATGGGTTTTTTCCCTTGGAACACTACAGGAAGCCCCTGCCAATGATTCTTGGCGGTGAACAGCGTTTTCTCTTCTCTCAACTCCTATCCTCCGACCAACTTTACGAAACTCTCTACTCTTTCGACCTTCTTTTTCGAGCAATCAAAAATTATTTACACGTTACTTATATACTAAAAGCCTACACAAATTATAATGATAATAGTTCATACAGTCATTTTACTGAATACAGAATACAGACTAATTTAAAATAAAAGGTAATTATAACGCAAATATTTTATAGCATAAGTTACGTAACGAGGATTATATTATAACAAAGAGGTTTAACAACATCTGGTATAAACTTGCTAATTGCGACGAAAACAGCGAACAAACATAATAAATAGTTGCAAACTTGCTAATTACAATGAAAACAGCGAATAAACATAATAAATACATGGCAAAAGGAAAAAAAACTTATATAGTTGATTGTATACGTGACACCTCCCCCCTAAAAATGTCTATTTGTGAGAGAATACGATACAAAAATAGCAATGGGCGAGTAGGGATGGTGCATTGCTAACTGACCACTACACTCTGCTGAGGGCATCCACGTTACAATTTTTCTTACCACTTTTGTGTTCGATAATCATATCATATTCTTGTAATGTGATACTCCATCGTAGTAACTTCTTACTTTTATCTCGCACTTGGTTCAACCAAACCAATGGATTATGGTTAGTCTGGAGTTTAAATGTCCTGCCAAAAAGATAATACCTAAACAATTCTACAGCCCAAACGATACCTAGACATTCTTTCTCTGTAGTAGATAACTTTTCTTCTCTAGGCTGAAGCTTCCTGCTTGCATAAACAACAGGATGTTCCTCTCCGTTACTATCTTTCTGGCTTAAAATTGCCCCAAGGCCTCTATTTGAAGCATCGACCTGTAAAATGAATTCGTCATCCCAATGGGGTGGTCGTAAAACAGGGGAACTTTGCATAGCACATTTTAAATCCTGAAATGCTGATTCATGGACTTCTGACCACTTAACTTTACTGGGATTCTTACCTCTTGTTAAGTCAGTTAGAACGGCAGCCCTCTGAGAAAAATTTGGAATAAATTTTCTATAGTACCCAACGAGACCTAAAAAAAATCTTAACTGTTTCTTGGTCACAGGTCTGGGATAGTTCCTGATGGCTTGAACCAAGGCTGTCCGTGGCTCAATACTGTCTCCACCAACGCGATGACCGACAAAATCAACTGTTGACATTGCCATTTTGCATTTGGAAGGCCGTGCATTTAGATTACATTCTCGCAGACGTTGCAGAACCTGGCGAAGTTCAAACAAATGCTGCGGGAAGGAAGAGGGTGTATCGACTTCGACATCATCTATGAAGGCATCTGCAAAGCTTAGTCCTTTCAGAACGATGTCCGACATCATTCGTTGAAACGTAGCTGGTGCCGTCTTCTTACCGAATGGCATTACTAAAAACTCATATAACCCTTTGGCGGTAATAAATGCAGATTTCTGAATTGTTGAAGTTTCTAGTGGAATCTGCCAATGGCCTTTCGTGAGATCAATCGTGGAGATGAAATTCGCGGCAGCCACTTTGTCGATCATTCTGTCCATTGACGGTATAGGATATGCATCCATTTTGGTTACGCTATTTAAGCTTCCTGTAATCGACACAAAAACGAATTGTACCATCCGGTTTAGGCACAATAACAACATGGAACGCCCAGGGACTGGTAGAGGGACGGATTATCCCCATATCCAACATTCTCTCGATTTCTCTATTTACTTCTTCTTCAAGTTTTTGGGGTACCCGGTAGGGTGAACAACGGATGGGTGTAGCGTTTCCTGTGTCGATCTGATGAGTAATAACACTTGTCAAGTTAGGACTCCCTGAAAACACATCTGCATATTCATGTAACAAATGCTCAAGCTGTTGCCTCTGAGGAACAGTTAACTCATCGGAAATTATGACATCTTTCCATGTTTCATCATTTGGAAATAAAGTGACATTACTCTCATGTGGCAACGGCATTTCTGGTGATTCTGGCATGATTAAGGCAGCAATTTCATCTCTGCTTTGCCATTTGTTAAGCAAATTTATGTGATATGTACGATGTTGTTTGTGTGACTTACCGGTGTCAAGTTCATAATTCAACCCATCGGCCAGTGCTTTGGTAACCATGTATGGACCTTGCCACTGCATCTCAAGTTTACTACCAGGACTGGGTAGCAAAACTAAGGCCTTGTCCCCAACCTCTAATCGACGCTTAGAACTGTGGGTGTCGTATAAGCGCTTCTGCTTACTTTGTACTTTACTCATTTGGTCTTGAACAACTCGCTGCATCGTTGCAAGGCGTCTGCGAATCTCAAGAACATGACTTACTAAGTTATTTTCAGAAGGTTTTGGGTCTAGCCAAGTCTCCTTGATAACGGCGAGTGGTCCTCTAACCGTTCGACCATAGAGTAATTCAAAAGGGGAATATCCAGTTGATTCGGATGGGACCTCTCTGTAAGCAAAAAGCAAGTATGGGAGGTGCTTGTCCCAATTTTTCACACATTCCTTTACAAACTTCCTGAGCATAAACTTAAGCGTGCCATTAAAACGCTCGACCAATCCATTAGATTCTGGATGGTAAACCGACGTTTTGATCTTAGTGATCCCCAGTTGTTCATACAACTGCGCCATGAGTTTACCTATAAAATTCGATCCCTGGTCAGAAACTAATTCATCGGGAATACCGACCCTGCTGAAATACTGGATAAGGGCATCTGCGATTGTTTTAGAACTAACATTTCTCAGGGGTATAGCTTCTGGGTAACGCGTTGCATAATCAACAATTGTTAATATGTACTTGTAACCGGTTGTCGTCCGCGGTAACTCTCCCACAATGTCGATAGCAATCTTCCTGAATGGCTGAGTCTCAATTTCAACTGGTTTTAAAGGCGCCCTGTTAGACTTCATCTTCCTGGCCACTAACTGACACTGTGGACAGGTTGCACAGTACTTATAAACATCAAAGCGAAGTTTGGGCCAAAAGAAGTGAGCAGCTATACGACTTAACGTTTTTGCACTACCCATGTGACCCGACAGGGGAATAGTGTGACCAACACGAAGTATTTCATTCCTATACGATTCTGGAACGACGATATGATCCACATACCTCATCCCATTGTGTGGATTTTCATAAAACCTGCGATGCATTAGCAATTCATTGTCAAAGAAATAGCCATCTGATTTGTCAGGTGCTTTTCCAAATGTACCATTGCGTACCGTATTGAGAGTCACATCTGATTTCTGGTCTATAATTAATTGATTTCTGTTTCTATCAAGAATATTAGCTGGAAAAAGATTCTCACCTGTACAATCTTCTGTGTCACTCAGGTCTGACGTCTCAAGAGCTTGTCCAAACTCTTTATCCTTTGAAAGATCCTCACCAGTAACGACGTCTGTATTAATCTCTGAGTTCATATCGCGGGATTCATCTTGCTTCTTGTCTTTGAAAAGAGTTTGCAAATCACCTTCCTGTAAACTGACATGTTTCGCCTCTTTCTTGGCTAAACTCTTGATTGCAAGCACGTTTTCTCTGTCTACCAACTCATCTGCTCTCTTCTGGGCATCTTCCAATGCTTTCTGACGTCGTGTCAGTACAAAAGCGTCACCTTGGCCGGTGTTGACATCTGAAACATTTCTCTCTCATTGATCTAGAACATTTTTCTTGGAAAGAGTTTGTCCGAATGACGATCTACCAAGTAAACAATCAACAGGTAATGTATCCAGCACACCTACTAATTCCACATGCCTTCCCTGCTCACTTAAAATCTCCACGCTTGCTAGGGGTACTACGAGACGTTCTCCCGCTGCTGTTAACACGGTAATTTTGTCCCCAGTTAAGGAATCTCGGCTTACATACTTCTTATGCACAAGGGTCCTAGTACACCCAGAATCTACTATCATCTCTGCAAATTTCCCGCCGATTTTCCCTTTAACATTGCAAGCTGGGTACTCTGATTCCGACGCAAGAGGGGTCATACATAACAAATATCCCTGCGAGGGATTACTTCGGCCCCGGCCACAATTGAAGAACATGTGTCCTAATTTTCCACATTTATAACATTTAATTTCTCTTCCTGGATTCCTACTCCTAGGAGTGGGAGGAAATCTTGTTTGTGGAACTGGATTTTTCCTCTGGTTCGGTTCAAACGGTAAATTCTCTGCTCTTTGATCTGTCTGTTTGTTATCTTTAAACCCCTGGCTTTTAACATATGGTGCATACTTACCGCCAACAAGCGGTCCTTTCCTCGACTGTACATGTAAGTTCGCCAGATTGCCAAGCTCCTCAGCAGTTGTGGGTTTCTGCTCCTTTAGCCAAGCTCTAAGCTCTGGGCTTACCGCATCCAACAATCTCTCAATCATTATCTGCTCCAGGATTTTTTCTGGGTCTCCTGTTGCGTTAGCAACTGCCATCCACCGATTCAGGTACCTTCTCGTCCTATTTCCCCACTGAACGAAATCCTCATCTGGTTGTTTGTCTGATGTCCGAAACCTATATCTATAATGGTCAGCAGTTAACTGATAGGCTTTAATAATTATTGATTTGCTTTCATGGTAGTCCTGTGACATAGTATCTGGAATTTCCAAATATATTCCTTTTTCCTGCCCCCTTCCCCATCCCCGTTTATACCTGCCACGCAGGCTAACCAATTCTTGAAAGAGGAACAAATCATGATCTGTTCTAGCCTATTTTGGAAATTAAAATGTGAGAACTTGCAAAAAGTAAGTCTACAGATAAATTTTTTCAAGTTGCACTTCATTCCGATCCAGTAATTGTCTGTGACTAAAGACACTCATCAGCCAGCTAAAACAGGATGATAAATTTATCACAAAGCAGGGCCATTGTTTTTCGGTTTCTGTTAATAAAAACATGTTTTGTTTTTTGAAATGAAAAAATCCTTGTGACACTGCCACTTTAATCCAGAATTAGAGTAATCATTAACCAATGTCTTTGTTCCTCATGGTTAAAAGTGTTTTTGCTTTTCATGAAGGGGTTAATGTCTAGGTTTAATCATTTAGTGCTTTGTGCTCCATTTTCAGTGCTATTTTAGCTTTAGAAGACATAAACATATGTTAACTACATTGAAAACATTGAATTTAGATGAGAGAAAAATATAATTTTAGATATCAGAATGTACCTGTAGAAATTGCTGTTCTTAAAAGACTTGTATAGGACAGTCAGGTTGTCACTTTATTGTTTAATGACAAGTCAGTGACAGAATGAGTAAATTTGTATTTTGCTCAAAATTAAGAGTACTTTTCATTCATATACATGTGTATTTTTACTCAATACCTTGAGTTGTATTTAAACTCACTGTCTGAGTAAGTTTTTATTTTACTCAAAACATAGAGTACTATTTACTCATTTATTGAGTAAATGACTAGTTTACTCAAAATAAAGAGTCAGTATGGATGCATTTCTCTTGAGTAGTTTTACCTCTAAATTTGAGTTAATTGTACTCAATAGCTGAGTACTTTTACTCATACTGCTGAGTAAGTTAACTCAATCTGAGTAAACTTACTCAAACCCATGAGTATTAATTACTCAACATGTCTGCTACAATTTACTCAATGTAATGAGTCACTGTGGATGCAACGATTTACTCAGTATTTTGAGTTCAGTTTACTCGGCTTTTTTTGCTGTGTTATATATATATATATATATATATATATATATATATATATATATATATATTCTTTTTTTGAGTAGAACGTATTTCGTAGAGCGCTCAACTCAGTCGATTGAGGAGCATGAACTATAACTTCACAGAAGTTCAGGTTTCACGAGTAATCATCGTTTTATTGCTACAGAACTGTTTCGTATGGTACAAGGACCACACTCATCAGGCAATTTTGACGACTGAACTGTTGAAATTGGAAAGCTGGCAGTTAAATACGAAAATTTGAATGGTTGCTATAGTAGATGCGTTACATTCAGGCTATTTGAAACTATTCGAAGAGTTGCTAGGTAACAAAAAACATGATATAAGAGGGATTATGTGTCGTTATTTTAAGCTACGTTACTCTAAAGTAATTCTAGTAGTGATTAAAGTAATTCTAGTAGTGATTAAATGGAAAATTCTTAAGAAATGTAAACCTTACAGCAACATTAGCAAAAAGTGTAGTCTTTGGTTCATGCCCCCACAGAAACCGATATGTACTTCGGAACTTTAGAGTAACGTAGTTTCTGGTACTTTGCAAGCGCAATAGTACATTAATGCATTTGGCAGGCGCTAACGAATGTCGTAGATTTCAAGACATCCGGAAGGCTTTGTTCCCAGAGTCCCTCGTTTACCGCTGACGAAATGAAACAAGTAGCCCGATGGGCTTCGAAACTGGCTCGTTTTGTCTCAGTTTTCACCCGGTTTTCATTTTAGAGTTTTATATTAGCAATCCACAGTATACAATCTAGAATATATTCATATGCACAGTCCAGTCTACATTTACATTTACATTCCACAGCCCGCTTCAAGCACTCCTTAGGGACGGATTATTTTATTGTTAGGGGAGGGAAGATGGGGGGTGGGGGTGGGTGGGCAATTACCAGAAAAAAATTCCTGCATAGCAAAAGTGTGACGATCCGCGCCACCACGCTGGGTCCCCTTGGTGCCCACCGAAAACAAAAAAACAGAATACCACGACCGACAGCATACACAAGTCCTTTCCCCAAACACACAACACGAAAGTAACAAAAAAACCTATAAGTTTAATAACTAGACTTAAATTACTATAATTACAAATCACTATTTTAATCTTAATCCTACTTAATCCTACTTTTAAAGTCCAACTAAATTAACAAATTCTAATGAAGTAAAATAATAAAGTTCTTACAGTATAAACGGTAATTAAATAATTAAACAGTTTGTGAATTGTTCCTTAAACCTTGCTCTTTAAATCCTTCTAGCTTGCGGTCCAAATGTTCTCGTCCGTCTTTGCTTATCTTCTACTTCGTCCTTTCTACGTTAGCTTCCCGTCCTCTTCACGTTAACTTTACATTTCTTCCACGTTTGTCTTTCCGACGTTAACTTTACTTGTCTTCCACGTTAACTTTACCTTTCTCCACGTTGACTCCCTCTGGAAAAAATGGGTTTTTTCCCTTGGAACACTACAGGAAGCCCCTGCCAATGATTCTTGGCGGTGAACAGCGTTTTCTCTTCTCTCAACTCCTATCCTCCGACCAACTTTACGAAACTCTCTACTCTTTCGACCTTCTTTTTCGAGCAATCAAAAATTATTTACACGTTACTTATATACTAAAAGCCTACACAAATTATAATGATAATAGTTCATACAGTCATTTTACTGAATACAGAATACAGACTAATTTAAAATAAAAGGTAATTATAACGCAAATATTTTATAGCATAAGTTACGTAACGAGGATTATATTATAACAAAGAGGTTTAACAACATCTGGTATAAACTTGCTAATTGCGACGAAAACAGCGAACAAACATAATAAATAGTTGCAAACTTGCTAATTACAATGAAAACAGCGAATAAACATAATAAATACATGGCAAAAGGAAAAAAAACTTATATAGTTGATTGTATACGTGACACCTCCCCCCTAAAAATGTCTATTTGTGAGAGAATACGATACAAAAATAGCAATGGGCGAGTAGGGATGGTGCATTGCTAACTGACCACTACACTCTGCTGAGGGCATCCACGTTACAATTTTTCTTACCACTTTTGTGTTCGATAATCATATCATATTCTTGTAATGTGATACTCCATCGTAGTAACTTCTTACTTTTATCTCGCACTTGGTTCAACCAAACCAATGGATTATGGTTAGTCTGGAGTTTAAATGTCCTGCCAAAAAGATAATACCTAAACAATTCTACAGCCCAAACGATACCTAGACATTCTTTCTCTGTAGTAGATAACTTTTCTTCTCTAGGCTGAAGCTTCCTGCTTGCATAAACAACAGGATGTTCCTCTCCGTTACTATCTTTCTGGCTTAAAATTGCCCCAAGGCCTCTATTTGAAGCATCGACCTGTAAAATGAATTCGTCATCCCAATGGGGTGGTCGTAAAACAGGGGAACTTTGCATAGCACATTTTAAATCCTGAAATGCTGATTCATGGACTTCTGACCACTTAACTTTACTGGGATTCTTACCTCTTGTTAAGTCAGTTAGAACGGCAGCCCTCTGAGAAAAATTTGGAATAAATTTTCTATAGTACCCAACGAGACCTAAAAAAAATCTTAACTGTTTCTTGGTCACAGGTCTGGGATAGTTCCTGATGGCTTGAACCAAGGCTGTCCGTGGCTCAATACTGTCTCCACCAACGCGATGACCGACAAAATCAACTGTTGACATTGCCATTTTGCATTTGGAAGGCCGTGCATTTAGATTACATTCTCGCAGACGTTGCAGAACCTGGCGAAGTTCAAACAAATGCTGCGGGAAGGAAGAGGGTGTATCGACTTCGACATCATCTATGAAGGCATCTGCAAAGCTTAGTCCTTTCAGAACGATGTCCGACATCATTCGTTGAAACGTAGCTGGTGCCGTCTTCTTACCGAATGGCATTACTAAAAACTCATATAACCCTTTGGCGGTAATAAATGCAGATTTCTGAATTGTTGAAGTTTCTAGTGGAATCTGCCAATGGCCTTTCGTGAGATCAATCGTGGAGATGAAATTCGCGGCAGCCACTTTGTCGATCATTCTGTCCATTGACGGTATAGGATATGCATCCATTTTGGTTACGCTATTTAAGCTTCCTGTAATCGACACAAAAACGAATTGTACCATCCGGTTTAGGCACAATAACAACATGGAACGCCCAGGGACTGGTAGAGGGACGGATTATCCCCATATCCAACATTCTCTCGATTTCTCTATTTACTTCTTCTTCAAGTTTTTGGGGTACCCGGTAGGGTGAACAACGGATGGGTGTAGCGTTTCCTGTGTCGATCTGATGAGTAATAACACTTGTCAAGTTAGGACTCCCTGAAAACACATCTGCATATTCATGTAACAAATGCTCAAGCTGTTGCCTCTGAGGAACAGTTAACTCATCGGAAATTATGACATCTTTCCATGTTTCATCATTTGGAAATAAAGTGACATTACTCTCATGTGGCAACGGCATTTCTGGTGATTCTGGCATGATTAAGGCAGCAATTTCATCTCTGCTTTGCCATTTGTTAAGCAAATTTATGTGATATGTACGATGTTGTTTGTGTGACTTACCGGTGTCAAGTTCATAATTCAACCCATCGGCCAGTGCTTTGGTAACCATGTATGGACCTTGCCACTGCATCTCAAGTTTACTACCAGGACTGGGTAGCAAAACTAAGGCCTTGTCCCCAACCTCTAATCGACGCTTAGAACTGTGGGTGTCGTATAAGCGCTTCTGCTTACTTTGTACTTTACTCATTTGGTCTTGAACAACTCGCTGCATCGTTGCAAGGCGTCTGCGAATCTCAAGAACATGACTTACTAAGTTATTTTCAGAAGGTTTTGGGTCTAGCCAAGTCTCCTTGATAACGGCGAGTGGTCCTCTAACCGTTCGACCATAGAGTAATTCAAAAGGGGAATATCCAGTTGATTCGGATGGGACCTCTCTGTAAGCAAAAAGCAAGTATGGGAGGTGCTTGTCCCAATTTTTCACACATTCCTTTACAAACTTCCTGAGCATAAACTTAAGCGTGCCATTAAAACGCTCGACCAATCCATTAGATTCTGGATGGTAAACCGACGTTTTGATCTTAGTGATCCCCAGTTGTTCATACAACTGCGCCATGAGTTTACCTATAAAATTCGATCCCTGGTCAGAAACTAATTCATCGGGAATACCGACCCTGCTGAAATACTGGATAAGGGCATCTGCGATTGTTTTAGAACTAACATTTCTCAGGGGTATAGCTTCTGGGTAACGCGTTGCATAATCAACAATTGTTAATATGTACTTGTAACCGGTTGTCGTCCGCGGTAACTCTCCCACAATGTCGATAGCAATCTTCCTGAATGGCTGAGTCTCAATTTCAACTGGTTTTAAAGGCGCCCTGTTAGACTTCATCTTCCTGGCCACTAACTGACACTGTGGACAGGTTGCACAGTACTTATAAACATCAAAGCGAAGTTTGGGCCAAAAGAAGTGAGCAGCTATACGACTTAACGTTTTTGCACTACCCATGTGACCCGACAGGGGAATAGTGTGACCAACACGAAGTATTTCATTCCTATACGATTCTGGAACGACGATATGATCCACATACCTCATCCCATTGTGTGGATTTTCATAAAACCTGCGATGCATTAGCAATTCATTGTCAAAGAAATAGCCATCTGATTTGTCAGGTGCTTTTCCAAATGTACCATTGCGTACCGTATTGAGAGTCACATCTGATTTCTGGTCTATAATTAATTGATTTCTGTTTCTATCAAGAATATTAGCTGGAAAAAGATTCTCACCTGTACAATCTTCTGTGTCACTCAGGTCTGACGTCTCAAGAGCTTGTCCAAACTCTTTATCCTTTGAAAGATCCTCACCAGTAACGACGTCTGTATTAATCTCTGAGTTCATATCGCGGGATTCATCTTGCTTCTTGTCTTTGAAAAGAGTTTGCAAATCACCTTCCTGTAAACTGACATGTTTCGCCTCTTTCTTGGCTAAACTCTTGATTGCAAGCACGTTTTCTCTGTCTACCAACTCATCTGCTCTCTTCTGGGCATCTTCCAATGCTTTCTGACGTCGTGTCAGTACAAAAGCGTCACCTTGGCCGGTGTTGACATCTGAAACATTTCTCTCTCATTGATCTAGAACATTTTTCTTGGAAAGAGTTTGTCCGAATGACGATCTACCAAGTAAACAATCAACAGGTAATGTATCCAGCACACCTACTAATTCCACATGCCTTCCCTGCTCACTTAAAATCTCCACGCTTGCTAGGGGTACTACGAGACGTTCTCCCGCTGCTGTTAACACGGTAATTTTGTCCCCAGTTAAGGAATCTCGGCTTACATACTTCTTATGCACAAGGGTCCTAGTACACCCAGAATCTACTATCATCTCTGCAAATTTCCCGCCGATTTTCCCTTTAACATTGCAAGCTGGGTACTCTGATTCCGACGCAAGAGGGGTCATACATAACAAATATCCCTGCGAGGGATTACTTCGGCCCCGGCCACAATTGAAGAACATGTGTCCTAATTTTCCACATTTATAACATTTAATTTCTCTTCCTGGATTCCTACTCCTAGGAGTGGGAGGAAATCTTGTTTGTGGAACTGGATTTTTCCTCTGGTTCGGTTCAAACGGTAAATTCTCTGCTCTTTGATCTGTCTGTTTGTTATCTTTAAACCCCTGGCTTTTAACATATGGTGCATACTTACCGCCAACAAGCGGTCCTTTCCTCGACTGTACATGTAAGTTCGCCAGATTGCCAAGCTCCTCAGCAGTTGTGGGTTTCTGCTCCTTTAGCCAAGCTCTAAGCTCTGGGCTTACCGCATCCAACAATCTCTCAATCATTATCTGCTCCAGGATTTTTTCTGGGTCTCCTGTTGCGTTAGCAACTGCCATCCACCGATTCAGGTACCTTCTCGTCCTATTTCCCCACTGAACGAAATCCTCATCTGGTTGTTTGTCTGATGTCCGAAACCTATATCTATAATGGTCAGCAGTTAACTGATAGGCTTTAATAATTATTGATTTGCTTTCATGGTAGTCCTGTGACATAGTATCTGGAATTTCCAAATATATTGTCTTCGCCTTTTCAGTGAGTTTAGGCACCAGATTACCAACCCATTCATCCTCCGGTAAAGATTGCGCTCTTGCAGTCATTTCAAATATTCTAAAATAATCATCAATGTCTTCATTTTCTCTCATTTCCCTGATTTTCATAAATTTAGGTTTCCTACTTCGAGACTCACTCACCTGGCGTCGTTCTGCGTCCCTGACTTCAAACTCCTCTTTTTCACTTCTTAGTGCCCTAAGCCTTTGCTCTTCTCTCATCGAACGCTCTTCTTCCTCGTGGGCTTTCTGTCTTTCATACTCTCTTTTCTCCCTTTCTGCCTCCCTTTCTGCCTCGCGCTTTTCCCTTTCTGCCTCGCGCTTTTCTCTTTCTGCCTCGCGCTTTTCTCTTTCTGCGTCCCTTTCTGCCTCGCGCTTTTCTCTTTCTGCCTTAATTTCTATCTCTCTAATTTCCCTTTGTAGTTCTAACAACTTTAACTGCTGCTCATAACTAGGACTAAGTAACTGCTCTTCCACTGCTCCTTTGGTTCCTTTGACAGGACTCTCTCCACCCAAAATTAACCTGTCATGAGTCCTAAGTTTACTCGCCAAAGTTTTAACCCCGTCCTTAGAAATATAAAGTATAGACCGTTTGGTAGCTTCGTCTCTCAAATCTTCTAACGACCATGTATTATAGTCAACGGAGGTAGCCATGGCAATAACTAACAATGTATTGTGTGATTGTGTCTGAACCGTGTATGCGGGCACAAAAGGGATCCCACTTCTGACACCAAAAATGTGACGATCCGCGCCACCACGCTGGGTCCCCTTGGTGCCCACCGAAAACAAAAAAAGAATACCACGACCGACAGCATACACAAGTCCTTTCCCCAAACACACAACACGAAAGTAACAAAAAAAAACCTATAAGTTTAATAACTAGACTTAAATTACTATAATTACAAATCACTATTTTAATCTTAATCCTACTTAATCCTACTTTTAAAGTCCAACTAAATTAACAAATTCTAATGAAGTAAAATAATAAAGTTCTTACAGTATAAACGGTAATTAAATAATTAAACAGTTTGTGAATTGTTCCTTAAACCTTGCTCTTTAAATCCTTCTAGCTTGCGGTCCAAATGTTCTCGTCCGTCTTTGCTTATCTTCTACTTCGTCCTTTCTACGTTAGCTTTCCGTCCTCTTCACGTTAACTTTACATTTCTTCCACGTTTGTCTTTCCGATGTTAACTTTACTTGTCTTCCACGTTAACTTTACCTTTCTCCACGTTGACTCCCTCTGGAAAAAATGAGTTTTTTCCCTTGGAACACTACAGGAAGCCCCTGCCAATGATTCTTGGCGGTGAACAGCGTTTTCTCTTCTCTCAACTCCTACCCTCCGACCAACTTTACAAAACTCTCTACTCTTTCGACCTTCTTTTTCGAGCAATCAAAAATTATTTACACGTTACTTATATACTAAAAGCCTACACAAATTATAATGATAATACTTCATACAGTCATTTTACTGAATACAGAATACAGACTAATTTAAAATAAAAGGTAATTATAACGCAAATATTTTATAGCATAAGTTACGTAACGAGGATTATATTATAACAAAGAGGTTTAACAACATCTGGTATAAACTTGCTAATTGCGACGAAAACAGCGAACAAACATAATAAATAGTTGCAAACTTGCTAATTACAATGAAAACAGCGAATAAACATAATAAATACATGGCAAAAGGAAAAAAAACTTATATAGTTGATTGTATACGTGACAAAAAGTAAAGAAAAAAATAATGCACAGAGAGCCAATGGAAAAAAGGTATGGAACAATCCCGAAAAAAAATTATTGCACAACATCAAGACGGAAAAAAATTCATGATCAGAAAAATTGCCCACACCCCCCCCCCCCCCCCCCCACAAAAAAAGTCCCTCCCTTTGTAGGCTACAATCTCCCTTTGTAGGCTACAATTTCAGGTCTCTATTTTTTTTCTCTAATCGGCTCGGT
This sequence comes from Cladopsammia gracilis, assembly GCA_022457155.1. NCBI lineage: Eukaryota > Metazoa > Cnidaria > Anthozoa > Scleractinia > Dendrophylliidae > Cladopsammia > Cladopsammia gracilis. The sequence goes on from JAJGOT010000470.1 coordinate 34,186, forward strand.
ACTGTTAGAAAAAACATAAGTTTAGAATTTTGTACATTGTTTTTTTCGCTTTAAAATCCTTGAAACCACCCACTACAAGGAATCAGGATTGTTTAAACACAGGCATTTTGGAGAATCGGTCATAGGATTTCGAATAAATTAACAATATCAACATGATCGATCTCGACCATAGCGTGACATAAATTCGAGATGTTCGGAATTTCAACGTGACTCCATGGCGTAATGCTTAAGAAATGTTTACTCATCAGCTGACTTGCCGGGACGTGCTTTCTAAACTCAACTGTTTGACAATTGATTTGGTTAGAAAAGTTCAACCCGCTTTCCTTTTACTAGAAATAGAACATATTCTGAAATCACAGCGATTTAATGTTTAACAATTCCGCCGAAATTAGAACGGTAAATATTTCAATTGTAAATTGCCGTTTCGATGACATCACTGATTTCTGAAAACCGGAAGTAAACTAGGTACGGTGTTGGCCGCAGCAAAAGCGATTCCCGGGGCAGGTGACCCGACACGCCGAAAAAAAAGAAAGTATTTTAAGAACTGACTCGTCGAAGCGACGAGCCAGTTAACAAGGAGCCCATTGGGCTTCCAAACTGGCTCGTTTGGTGTCATTTTCCACCCTGTTTTCATTTTATAGTTTTATATTAGCAATCCACAATATACAATCTAGAGTCTATTAATATGCACAATCCAGTCCACATTTACATTCCACAGTTCGCTTTACATTCCACACTCTGTTTCAAGGAGGCTACAATTTCAGGTCTATATCTTTTTCTCTGAACTTTGTATTGTTTTTATTTTCTCTTTAAAATCCTTGAAACCACCTACTACAAGGAATCAGGATTGTTCAAACACAGGCATTTTGGAGAATCGGTGATAGGATTTCGAATAAATAAACAATATCAACATGATAGATCAAATAATCATCAACAGCCGACCATAGCGTGACAGAAATACGAGATTGTGAAATTTGAACGTGACTCCATGACGTAATGCTTGAGAATTGTTTACTCAGCAGCTCTGTGACTTGCCGGGACGTGTTCAAAGATCTATTCAATCTAAACTCAACTATTTAACAATTGATTTGGTTAGAAAAATTCAACCCGCTTTCCTTTTACCAGAAATAGAACACATTCGAAAATCACAGAGATTTAATGTTTAACAATTCCGTCGAAATTAGAACGGTTAATATTTGAATTATATTTCCTTAATTATTGGTTACAGTTCGCTATACTAATTACGAAAACACTGCAAAATCACGCACGGTAGCGATATACAAAGGATATAAATCTCATAGCAAGGCCGTTTCCCTTAAATGATCGTGACTTCCTCCTAGACGTCTCCTAAAACGAAGAAATGTGGAAATCATATGGTTGTATTTTGAACTAATCACAGAAACGGCTGCAGGCAAGCGCTTACCTTGGAGAGAATATCTAACCAAAATTTGTCAGTGTTGCGATTGATGAATGTCACAGCAGCTGCATCAAATTGACCATCGATGTCTCACAAATCCAACAGCCGAGTCTTGTTGCAGTATCGTTTTGTTTTACAACAGCAAACGAACGATACGCTTGCTTTCCACAGCGAAATTGCACCATCAATCGAGCAGAGGAAGGTCTGGAACGAGTCACGCACCCCTCCTCCCAACAAAATCTTCCTTTTGAGTGATAAACATGCGCACGCGTAAGAAACACTTCTCATGTATTTTTATGTACCATAACAAAAGCAGCAATTTTTCTAAAGCAACAAGACGATGAGAACCCGCATGTTCCCAAGAATTATCTCTTGCACGTAATAAGCATTTATGTACAGCACGTTTCTATTTCAAATTGCTTTTATAAGAAACTCGGCTCCCACATGGAAGCCCCTGCTTCGTCTTTGCCTAATATATAGGTTGACTTGATGATAAAAGGTTAGTGTAGTGTGGGTTGGGGTTGGGGTTGGGGTTGGGTTTGGGGTTGGGGTTGGCGGCGTTACGGCGTGACCGCGTGACGCTGCCGTGACGTCGTTTTGATTACATCACTGATTACGTCATTTCAGAAAACCGGAAGTAAACTAGGTACCGTGTTGGCCGCAGCAAAAGCGATTCCCGGGGCAGGTGACACGACAGAAAAAAAAAAAAAAAAGAGGGTACTTTAAGAACTGACTCGTCGCGAGCGACGAGCCAGTTAACAAGGAGCCCGATGGGCTTCGAAACTGGCTCGTTTGGTCTCAGTTTCCACCTGGTTATCATTTTACAGTTTTATATTAGCATTCCACAATATACAATCTAGAATCTATTAATATGCACAGTCCAGACCACATTTTCATTTTTATTCCACAGCCCGCTTCAAGCACTCCTGAGGGACGGACTATTTTATTGTTAAGGGCGGGGGAGGGGGGCAGGGGGCGGGTTGGGAGTTGGGCAATTACCAAAAAAAAATTCCTGCACAGCAAAAGTAAAGAAAAAAAGTAATGCACAGCAAACCAACGGAAAAAAAATCTTGTACAACATCAAGACGGAAAAAAATTCATTATCAGAAAAATTGCTCAAAATTGTTAAAATCCTTGAAACCACCTACTACAAGGAATCAGGATTGTTTAAACACAGGCATTTTGGAGAATCGGTGATGGGGTTTCGAATAAATTAACAATATCAACATGATCGATCAAATAGCGTGACATAAATACGCCGGAGATGTGTGGAATTTCAACGTGACTCCACGGAGTAATGCTTGAGAATTGTTTACTCAGCAGTTCTGTGACCTGCCCAGACGTGTTTGTTCAATGATTTATTCGATCTAAACTCGACTGTTTGACAATTGATTTGGTTAGAAAAGTTCAACCCGCTTTCCTTTTTCCAGAAATAGAACACATCCTGAAATCACAGTGATTTAATGTTTTAACAATTCCGTCGAAATTAGAACGGTAAATATTTCAATTGTAAATTGTCGTTTACATGACATCACTGATTTCTGAAAACCGGAAGCGACGAGCCAGTTAACAAGGAGCCCGTTGGGCTTCGAAACTGGCTCGTTTGGTCTCATTTTCCACCCGGTTTTCATTTTAGAGTCCACAATATACAATCTAGAGTCTATTAATATGCACAGTCCAGTCCACATTTACATTCCACAGTCCGCTTTACATTCCGCACTCTGCTTCAAGGAGGCTGCAATTTCAGGTCTATATGTTTTTCTTTGAATTTTGTATTGTTTTTTTTCGCTTTAAAATCCTTGAAACCACCTACTACAAGGAATCAGGATTGTTTTAACACAGGCATTTTGGAGAATCGGTGACGGGGTTTCGAATAAATTAACAATATCAACATGATCGATCAAATAGCGTGACATAAATACAAGATGTTCGGAATTTGAACGTGACTCCACGGAGTAATGCTTGAGAACCTGCCGGGACGTGTTTTATTCAACGATGATTTGGTTAGAAAAATTCAACTCGCTTTCCTTTTACCAGAAATAGATCGCATCCGAAAATCACAGAGATTTAATTTTTAACAATTCCGTCGAAATTAGAACGGTAAATATTTGAATTACAGTTGCCGACATCACTGATTACGCCATTTCTGAAAACCGGAAGTAAACTAGGTACGGTATTAGCCGCAGCAAAACCGATTCCCGGGGCAGGTGACACGACAGAAAACAAGGAGCCCGATGGGCTTCGAAACTGGCTCGTTTGGTCCCACTTTCCACCCGGTTTTCATTTAACCCTATTCGGCCTGGGCTTTTTTTGAGTTCCTGAGCCTGGGGGGGGGCACATTGTGCCCCCCCTTCGTAACTTCAAGAACATTAAGGCTACAACAATGAAACCTAGAGGGTACATAGTACGTCCTTAACTGTCTCCTTTGCGGTCCGCACAATGGAACAATGACGTCATATGACGTAGTTATTAGGTAATTAGTTATACGGCCGCCATCTTGGATCCGCCATCTTGGATTTCTGAAATTTTTTAAAACCTCTTAAAAACCATCCAAATTGACTCAAAATTACTCAAGACCAATAAATAAACGCCAAATGACGTAAAAATATAAGAGTTATACCAATAAACATTGTTTTCCTTCATTCAAAGGTACAAATATGCAAATTTCGAAAAACATGGCTGTCAAAATCTTGTTGCCATGGAAACATCAAGTCACGTGATCAAAAAATTGTTACATAAAATTGTTGCCAGATAAATTTTAGGAAAAGTCACAAAGTTTGATGGCGTTTGAATACATATTAAAGAAGTTATGAACGTTCAAAGTTAGCGCGGGCACTTTGTGCCCCCCCCCCCCCCAGGCCGAATAGGGTTAAGAGTTCGCAATATACATCTAGAATCTATCAATATGCACAGTCCAGTCCACATTTACATTTACATTGGCCATGATTATTGTTAAGGTTGTGTGTGTGGGGGGGGGGGGGGGGGGGTGAGGTTGGGCAAGTACTAAAAACAAAATTCCTGCACAGCAAAAGTATTAAAAGAAATAAAAAGTAATACACGCGAGCCAAAAGAAAAGCAGTTATGGAACAATCCCGAAAAAAAATTCTTGCACAACATCAAGACGACAAAAACAAAAATTCATGATCAGAAAAATTGCCCAACACCGCCCCCCCTCCCCCCGTCCCCCTTCCCCCCGTCCCCTCCCCCCCAAACAAAAACGAAACAAAATAAAATAAAATAAAATCGTACATCCCTTAGTAGGCTACAATTTCAGGTCTATTTTTTTCTCTGATCGGCTCGGTACAGTGAGAAAAAACACAAGTTCAGAACTTTGTATATTATTCTCAGGTATATTAAGGCCTGGGTCAGTTTCGGTACATCCAAAAACTAAGGGGGGTGGTCTATCTCATAAAGTATGGAACATATTGATATGAAACATGGCCAAAGGCTTAAACTTGATACAACGATTAATTTTGATAAGAAGTTGTCACGAAAAGAGTCACGCAACTGATTAAGGTATCAAATTTCCATGTTTTTCTTTAGGCTAAGTGCAGGAGAACTTAAGGTTACAGTGTACCTTCGGGGGTGTCTCCAGTATAACAGCTCTAGCGTCTTTAGATTACACTTAATATACCTAAACCCAGATATCAAATTAAAGCTTAAAGAGCTGGCTATCTAAATATGGAAACCATTTGGTAATAAAATGAATTGTCGAATTTTTTACGACATCTAAATTCGAACTTCCGAATCAGCTTTACAACGCTATAACTCAAAGCAATTATTATATTTTGCTAATTTGATTTGTTCTCGGGTTTCCGGACACGAAGCGCTAAAAAAACGTGTCGGCGATTTTCCATATTCAATTGCAGTAAAAAGTTACAGAATATTTTCGAAAAGGGGAGAAAAAAATTGGAATGATCGCACGGAAATGCCTCTTGACGAAAAAGTTTTCGGAATTAAGAAATTCGCCGACACGTTTTTGTTGATTATATGTTAGCCTAGCTTCTGTCCAAATTTGAGGAAAATCGAACAAATTTCCTTTGAGTTGTAGCTCTTTAAAGTGTCCCCAACAAGCGAAAAATTAACTTTGAGAAAACGGCGCTTAAAAAAACATATCGCTTAATAAACAAACTCCGCCCACAAAAGTTATACCGTCATTTCTCCGTCAATTTTCACTATTTTTCGATACTTTTTTTTTTGGATGAAAGTTCATTCTGTAAACTTTATTTTAACGCCAAAAAAAATTTTTCAATAAATTTTCGATCTGAAGGTACACTGTAACCTTAAACCACTCTGACTGACAAAATATCGTTTGGATATTTTTAAGTGTGCAAAGTCATACACGAAACAAACTGGAAAGCCTGTCCAGGTCACGTGACGATTGAAAAGTCACGATTTTGTTGTCACGTACTAACCAGAAAACAGTCATGCCGCGTAGGAGGACCACGTTTCCAGTTACATTTGGAAAGTACCTTAACAGGGTAGAAATTATGTCACTTAAAACTCTCAGAAAACACAATTTTTCCTTGTCTACAAGAACACTGAAGGAACAAACCGGAAGTAAAAGCTCAATTTGTCACGTGATAGGTTACCATTGAAACATCAACGTCAAAAAGGACTGTCTTAACAAGTCAAATGCCGTTGCCAAGTCTCATACTTATGACACGTTTCCTTTTGAAGATAGACCACCCCCCTTACTCTTTTGATAAAATAGGGGAAGAGCCAGTCCTTAATATACCTGAGTTTTCGCTTTAAAATGCTTGAAACCACCTACTACAAGGAATCAAGATTGTTTAAAGACAGGCATTTCGGAGAATCGGTGATGGGGCTTGGAATAAATTAACAATGTCAACATGATCGATCAAATGATAAACAGCCGACCATAGCGTGACATAAATACGAGATGTGTGGAGTTTCAACGTGACTCCGGCCATGACGTAATGCTTGAGAATTGTTTACTCAGCAGACTTGCCGGGACGTGATTTGTTCAACGAACTCAACTGTTCAACAATTGATTTGGTTACAAAAGTTCAACCCGCTTTCCTTTTACCAGAAATAGAACACATCCGAAAATCACAGCGAATTAATGTTTAACAATTCCGTCGAAATTAGAACGGTAAATATTTCAATTGTAGTTGAATTATTAACCAATGCTAAAAACGAGAAAACAAGCTGACAACGTTTGGGCCAAAAAGGAAAACAATTTTTAATTCTAGAGAAAAAATCTCCCCCGGGAGGGAGGGAGGGTACAAAACTAAGGTTACATGCATTACCGGCGAGCACGAGGTAACGAAATCGGAGCCGGAGAAAATTGACAGATGACGCCGATCGCAAACGTAATAATTAACTAGTTTAACCTTAACAGACAAAACACTCAAATTATTAACCATGCTAAAAACGAGAAAACAAGCTGACAACGTTTGGGCCAAAAAGGAAAACAATTTTTAATTCTAGAGAAAAAATCTCCCCCAAATGAAAGGATTTGATTTGAAGGCCCAAACGTTGGAAGAAAAGGGGGGAGGAAAGTGTATATGGAAAAATATGCTAAGAATTATAGTCATAAGAATTTAAGCTTCAAGGCCAGCGGCCATTAAGTCAGCAACCATAGTTCGTTGGCTGAGAGGAAGTGCCAAATAACGCCGGTACGCGTCCGAACGCCAGTCGCCGTGTCGTTGAATAAGACGCTCTGGGACTCCAGCCTGGAATGCGAAGGTAGCACCACCACGTCGGAAACTGTGGGGTGAGTAGTCGGAGGGACGCAAGCCGATCTGAGAGATAAGCGACTTGAGCGAGTTGGTGAAGACAGCGTGAGTCACGGGACGCAGGGTACCATGGCGTGGAATGGAAAAGAAAGGGGCGGACGCGAGGGCTGGAACCAAAGTGAAGTACTGCAAAATGGCGGAGATGGGGCAGAGATCCGAGCCGGGAATTTTTGGCAGTGGAACGAAAAGAAGACGATCTTTGTGTTGAAGAGTCATCGACCACTTGATGCGAAGAACGGCCCCATGGGAGGTGAACTTTATGTCGTCACGACTCAGATGACGGGTTGGGTCGAAAGCGGTGAGTGAAGGCACGGTGAGATTTGACTTCCGGAGGAACGAAAAGAAACTGACCGTAAAAAGGCACCAGATGGCCGCGTCCACCGCAATGGTGAAGTCGAGTCGCGACCTGATGAGAAGGAGAATTGCAGGAGTGATGGGAGACTTTGTGTGTGTTGCCAAGCCGAGAATACGCTTGAGTCCCTTTTTAGTTAAGGTGACCTCGAATGAATCCAAAGCGGTGCAGGGGAACCCGTGAAATAGGTGAAGTAAGCGCACGCCGTTCAATTTGTTCAGGATAGTTTGGTATGACGAGGAAAAACAGGCCGAAAACGCAGCATAGGATGAAAGTGTCTGAGGAGATGCAGGCATGGGAAGGAGTCCAAATCGTGAACAGAATGAAAAGAAAGACTTCCAGTGCGAATTAAGGTTTTTGGTCGTGCCAGGAGCATAGGCGTGGGCTTGGACCGAGGCGGTGAGGTCCGATAAGGCTGGAAACGAAGCTGGAGTGGCGCTGGGGTGGAGCCGAGGGTGCGGAGGATCTATAGAAAAACGAGAAGGACGTGGGTGAGAGAGGAGAACGTTCACATCTGAATGTCACAAGTAAAAAGGTCCGGAGGGCAAGGGGTGGGTGTAGTGACGAGGTCAGCGGTCAGGGCGTGAAACTGGGCCTCGTGAAATGGGGCGGTGTGCCAACGGCTGAGATGGTCGGCGATGGTGTTGTTGCGGCCCGGGATGTGCTCTGCTCTCACCTCGAAATCGAAAATGGCGGACAGGAACCAAATCTCCCTGAGGCAGGCTTGCATGCCGGGGGTGCGGGAGCGGCCCGAGTTGAGAGCCTGGACGCTATTTTCGTTGTCGCATTGGAGAATGAAGCGCTTGCCCCGAAGGAGAGGGCCCCAAAGTTTGAGAGCTGCCATGATGGTGAGGAGCTCGAGGGTGTTGATGTCGTGACCGAATGATGCCAAAACTGCGTTGGGAAATGCGGTGTGGAAATAGAGACCGTTGAAGAAAGCGCCGGCCCCTGATTGACAAGCATCGGTGGACAGGAAAAGGGGATTCTTGATCCGCGGGTCGGTCTTGATGATGGAGACGCCATTGTACCGAGGGAGGAAGGTGCACCACCAGCGCAGGTCTGATCGGATGTCGTTGGAAATGGGGCACACGCGCGAGTGAAGGTTGCTCCGCAGGGCGTTGAGGAGGCCGTTCATGAAAATCCGAGCCGGGCGCACGCAAGCGGTGACGAAAGACATAACGCCAAGGAGAGATGGTAGATCTGTTAGGGTAATGGTCGAAGCCAGGAGGGTTGCGTGACACTGAGAGAGGAGATCGCACAAGCGATCGGAAGTGACGCTCATTGTCATATCTGCAGTGTTGAAAAACACACCGAGGAAAACCATGGAAGTGGAAGGCGGACAGTCTTTGTCTGGAGAGGACTGGAGACCGAGGTCACGTAGCAATTGACCAAGGGCGTTGAAGGCGTCGGCGGATTTGGCGGGAATCTCTGCGCCCCCGAAGTCATCGATATAGTTCGTGCAGCTGTAGCCGAGGCGGGAGAACATGAAAGTGACGGCGGAGGTGGTACGTTGGCACATCATTGTCGCCGAACGAAGGCCGAATGGAGGGGCGATGTCAAAATGGAGGTTGCCGTTGTGGTTGAAACCGAGGTAGTGATAGTCGCGAGGGTCGACGCGTAGCTGTCTGTAGGCGCGGCTGAGGTCCTTTTTAAAAAGGTGACATCCGGAGCCTTTATCGCGGATGATGTCTTGAAGGGCGTCGGTACCGGGAAGGCGGAGGGAAAATGGCTCGTTTAGGTAAGTGTCTTTTGGGATTCCATGGTTGACTGAGAGGTTTTGTGGATAGCTGAGATCGAGGACAACTCGCGGCTTGCCTGATCTGTTGCTGGCGATCTGGAGGGGGAAGTAATGAGAGGGACCGAGAGGATTGTCGGCAAACGGGCCGCAAGTGGCGCCCAATGAACACTCCTTTTCTAGAAATGCGTCTATGATGGCGGGTTGGGCCAGAGCGGAACCGTGGTTTTTCTGTGAAGACTGGGGCGGAGTGGATATGGCGTAGTCGATCGGCCAGCCAAACTCTAGAAAATCGCAAAGGTCGTGGTCGGGGTATGAAGACAGACGTTTGCGCCACTCTGGAATGACCAAACCTGATGGCACGGGAAGGCGGAGTGAAAATGCGTTGGCCCTGGCGGAACGATTGAGCAATGTGTTTGACTTGATGGCGGTGCTGACGAGGTCGGGTTTGATCGGGAGAGACCGAGATCCGGTGGAGGTTGGCTGGGCGACGATAAGAGGATGGTTAGGCGAGTCGTCTGGGGGTGGAAGGGGGACGAATGCTGGTGCAGGAGTCGGCGGAGGTAGTCAAGAGGATTTTGGAGTGGGGTCTGAGCGACGAATCGGGATATCGAACTTGCGTTTGGGACAGACTTTGGCCTGATGATCTTGTCGCTTGCAAACGACGCAGACGTGCAATTTGGGGCAGTCCGCGCGGCTGCAGTCGTCGTACCAGGACCAGTCATCACATATTTGGTGGCGCAGGGGCTGCTGGGGTGGAGAAGGACGTGGAGTGCTGGTTTTCCGTGTCTGCTCCTGACCGGTGGTGCCAACGGAGGGAAGGAGATTTGGAGGGATGAAGAATGGTTGTTTGAAGCGCTCGAAACAATCGCCCCATTTCACCAGCCCGATTTCAAGAGCGCGGAGGACCTTATAATGATAGGCGCGTACCGCTGATCACTGGAAAGAACACGCGAGGCTCATGATATCGGCCAAATGCTCCAGGAAAATAGATTTCTGTGTCGCGTCGGAACACTTGTCTACGATAGCCATTTAGCCGGCGGTAAATTCTGCTATTGTCAGTTCGTTGTAAAGTTTTGGCTCACCTGGGGCTAGAATGTGTGGCCACTGTTGAGGATGAAATATCCGTTGAGGAGCGCGGAGATCGCCGAGGGATTTCGTCGGGTCATGAGATTTGGTGGCTGGCGATGATGAAAAACTATCCGAGACCGCGGCGCCCGACGAGGCTTGGAGCTTGGCTAGCTCTAACTGAAGTGTCAGCTTTTGCACTTCCAGCTGCTGGGTTTCTTTGGCGATAAAAAGTCGCTGAATTTCGTGATCGTGTAGGTGTGCTTGTTGTGGCCGCGCGTTCGCGTGCGGGCGGTGAAGAAGCGGGTTCCGTGGGCCTTGACTGATCTGGAGGCGAAACTGAAGCGGGCAGGTTTTGGGAAGCGAGAGGATCAGTTTGTATGGTCGGTAGCGTTGGCGAAGGAAATCTTGCGAAATGTGCTAGATCAGTTGACATCTTTGCGACATCAGCCGACAAAGAGTCCAAAGTCGTCGTCCGTGGGCCTGCGGGGTGGTTTGCTGATCCTAGTGGACTTTCTGGGTTTGGAAGCCGCCAAGACGAACGAAAAACGAAGACGTTTATGCTGAATTTTCCTTTACAAAACTAAGGTTACAAGCATTACCGGCGAGCACGAGGTAATGAAATCGGAGCCGGAGAAAATTGACAGATGACGCCGATCGTTAACGTAATAATTAACTAGTTTAACCTTAACAGACAAAACACTCACTTAATTATTGGTTACAGTTCGCTATACTACTTATGAAAACACAATAAAATCACACACGGTAGCGATATACAAAGGATATAAATCGCAAAGCAGAGCCAATAATATAAGTTTATAACTTTGTATATTTTTTTCGCTTTAAAATCCTTGAAACCACCTACAACAAGGAATCAGGATTGTTTAAACACAGGCATTTTGGAGAATCGGTGATAGGATTTCGAATAAATGAACAATGTCAACATGTAGGATCAAATGATTAACAGCGGACCATAGCGTGACATAAATTAGAGATGTTTGGAATTTCAACGTGACTCCATGGCGTAATGCTTGAGAATTGTTTACTCAGCAGTTGACGTGCCGGGACGTGTTTTATTCATTCGATCTAAACTCAACTGTTTGACAATTGATTTGGTTAGAAAAGTTCAACGCGCTTTCCTTTTACCAGAAATAGAACACATCCTGAAATCACAGCGATTTAATGTTTAACAATTCCGTCGAAATTAGAACGGTAACTAAATATTTCAATTGTAAATTGTCGTTTCGATGACATCACTGATTTCTGAAAACCGGAAGTAAACTAGGTACGGTGTTGGCCGCAGCAAAATCGATTACCGGGGCAGGTGACACGACAGAAACAAGTAGCCCGTTGGGCTTCGAAACTGGCTCGTTTGATCTCATTTTCCACCCGGTTTTCATTTTAGAGTCCACAATATACAATCTAGAGTCTATTAATATGCACAGTCCAGTCCACATTTACATTCCACAGTCCGCTTTACATTCCGCACTCTGCTTCAAGGAGGCTACAATTTCAGGTCTATATCTTTTTCTTTGAACTTTGTATTGTTTTTTTCGCTTTAAAATCCTTGAAACCACCTACTACAAGGAATCAGGATTGTTTTAACACAGGCATTTTGGAGAATCGGTGATGGGGTTTCGAATAAATTAACAATATCAACATGATCGATCAAATAGCGTGACATAAATACGAGATGTGCGGAATTTGAACGTGACTCCACGGAGTAATGCTTGAGAATATTGTTTACTCAGCAGTTCTGTGACCTGCCGGGACGTGTTTTTTTATTACGTGATTTGGTTAGAAAAATTCGACCCGCTTTCCTTTTACCAGAAATAGATCGCATCCGAAAATCACAGAGATTTAATTTTTAACAATTCCGTCGAAAATAGAACGGTAAATATTTGAATTATAATTGCCGACATCACGGCTTACGCCATTTCTGAAAACCGGAAGTGAACTAGGTACGGTGTTGGCCGCAGCAAAAGCGATTCCCGGGGCAGGTGACACGACAGAAAAAAAAAAGAGGGTATTCTAAGAACTGACTCGTCGCAGAGCGACGAGCCAGTTAACAAGGAGCCCGATGGGCTTCGAAACTGGCTCGTTTGGTCCCAGTTTCCACCCGGTTTCATTTTAGAGTTCGCAATATACATCTAGAAGCTATCAATATGCACAGTCCAGTCCACATATACATTTACATTACACAGCCCGCTTCAAGCACTTCTTGGGGTTTAATATGGAACAATCCTGAAAAAAAATTCTCGCACAACACCAAGACGACAAAAACAAAATTCATGATCAGAAAAATTGCCCAAATGATCAAATGATTACCAGCTGACCATAGCGTGACATAAATTCGAGATGTTCGGAATTTCAACGTGACTCCATGGCGTAATGCTTGAGAATTGTTTACTCAGCAGTTGACGCGCCGGGACGTGTTTTATTCATTCGATCTAAACTCAACTGTTTGACAATTGATTTGGTTAGAAAAGTTCAACGCGCTTTCCTTTTACCAGAAATAGAACACATCCTGAAATCACAGCGATTCAATGTTTAACAATTCCGTCGAAATTAGAACGGTAAATATTTCAATTGTAAATTGTCGTTTAGATGACATCACTGATTTCTGAAAACCGGAAGTAAATTAGGCACGGTGTTGGCCGCAGCAAAATCGATTCCCGGGGCAGGTGACACGACAGAAAAAAAAGAGGGTATTTTAAGAACTGACTCGTCGCAGAGCGACGAGCCAGTTAAAAAAAAAGGGTATTTTAAGAACTGACTCGTCGCGAGCGACGAGCCAGTTAAAAAAGAGGGTGTTCAGTTTTAAGAACCCAGTTAAAAAGGGGTTAACGTTAGCAGAATCCACTTTCGCGCTAACTACAGAAGAGATCTGGAAAAGAGTCTTTTTCATAGGAATTATTACGTTAGTGTCCATGACGTCGTAATATTCAAATCAAAGCGGGAAAGTAGCTCCTGTAGTCAATGAATTTATTTTCTTTGTTCGCCACATCTGCGCCCGTCTGGTGGTTGAAGGACATCATTAAGTCCGGAAACCCGTAAGTCACTAGCACCTTTCAAAGAAACGACTGGTGTTTTGCTTTTTTGACTGTCGAATAGTGCTAACGTTGGCACTCTTTCGGCTGTTCACAGTCGGCAGGCAAGCCGATGCAGACGGAGTCTAAAAGCACGTCTTGTCTAACAACTGTATGATCGTGAGTTGCAGCCCATTTGTGGCAACTTGCCGTGACCGAAGTTTGGAATTGAAGAGGTGCTGTTAGACTTAATATATTTTGTGAAAAATCAGTTAGAGGCCATTCCGCGTTCGTTGAACTCAGGGGTATCCCATAATTCATTGCGGTATCTGTTGCGTTCTTTAATTCTGCTGTCTGAGAAGCTTGCGATAAAAACGAAGAGACAGGAAAGGCAATAGTCTGAGCTATAAAGTATATTGCTTGTCTCCAGCGAAAGGAACGTCTTTTTACCCTTCTACCCGAGACGAAATGTAGGAGATCGTAGCTTCTATAAGCGGCGTCACGTTACTTTGCGTGACTTTGAAAAGCGCCAGAAAACATATTATGGTTCGTTTTTCAGCGAGCAGAGTCAAACCAAAAATTATGTAAGTGTTTTCATTTTTATGTTTTGCTGTTAGACTCTGTAACTATTTTTGTTATAAGTCTATTAGTAAGTAATGGCGTTTTGGTTTTACATTAAGCCGAACCGCGCTTTGTTTCGTGTTAGTTTCGGCGCGTTGTTACACGATTTATGTAAAGCTTAAACCGCTTCTCTCACCTTCAGTATTTGTCAAGTTTTAATTTAAGCTTACTTTTGGCATAAAGACATCGTCTTGGATGAATTATTTTCTGGTAAAATAAACCGATTTTCACTTTGTGTTTTAATTCGCGTGTTTTGGCAAAAGAATGTGGTTTATCCGTATATGTAACTGAACAATTTTTGCTCGGCGATTTAACGAAATAAATCTCAAACATCATCCTTTTGGCAGTGGATGCTTTTCACGCTTTGCTAGCAAGGAAAATAGTTTTTACTTTCTCAGTTTAGTTGTTGAACTAGTTCAGCAAAACACTTTCCATAAGGCTATAGCCTTTCCATTCGAATTTCGTGAATAAAGCTTACGCGCCGCGAATGTTAAACTTCACTAAAAATAGTAAGCGGACGTGAGTCAGAATAGTGATCTTGTTAATTTCACCTTTCTTCTGAGAATAATATAAATTTGGAATAGGTTCTACGAGCTCTTTTTTCTTAAGGCTATATCAGATCAGTTGACTATTTTAGTGAGATTTCAAATTATTTACTATAGCATCGCATTATATGTATGTGTGCTTCTTTCATTTTTTTATCTCGTTCCTTTGTTTGTTTGTTTGTTCAGTGGTCTTTACTACTATTGCTTCTGTAGCGATCCTGGGCAAACACTGCACTAACGCTGTATCACTAGGTACAACTATTCTAATCCTGATCCTAACTCAAAATGTAACCTTTAACCCTTTGACGCCCAGTGTACGATATATCGTACGGCGGACGCGATCACTAACATTCAATCAGCGGACTTACTATTTTTAGTTCCCAGGCCTCTCTCGGTTGTATAAGTTTCTTTCGATCGTAATGTTTTAGTTTTGTCATAATTTCAGCATTTCAGAATTTTCATTTAAAAACTAAAGGAGCCACAACACTGCAATGGTTAACGATTTTTCATTGCCTCATATAATTTTTAATATTTAACACAAGTAGCCCGATGGGCTTCGAAACTGGCTCGTTTTGTCGCAGTTTTCATCCGGTTTTCATTTTAGAGTTTTATATTAGCAATTCACAGTATACAATCTAGAATATATCCATATGCACAGTCCAGTCTACATTTACATTTACATTCCACAGCCCGCTTCAAGCACTCCTTAGGGACGGATTATTTTATTGTTAGGGGAGGGAGGAGGGGAGGGGGGGGGGGGGGGGTGGGTGGCATAGCAAAAGTAAAGAAAAAATAATGCACAGAGAGCCAATGGAAAAAAGGTATAGAACAATCCCGAAAAAAAATTATTGCACAACATCAAGACGGAAAAAAATTCATGATCAGAAAAATTGCCCACACCGCCCACAAAAAAAAAAAGTCCCTCCCTTTGTAGGCTACAATTTCAGGTCTCTATTTTTATTCTCTAATCGGCTCGGTACTGTTAGAAAAAACATAAGTTTAGAATTTTGTACATTTTTTTTCGCTTTAAAATCCTTGAAGCCACCCACTACAAGGAATCAGGATTGTTTAAACACAGGCATTTTGGAGAATCGGTCATAGGATTTCGAATAAATTAACAATATCAACATGATCGATCGCGACAATAGCGTGACATAAATTCGAGATGTTCGGAATTTCAACGTGACTCCATGGCGTAATGCTTAAGAATTGTTTACTCATCAGCTGACTTGCCGGGACGTGCTTTCTAAACTCAACTGTTTGACAATTGATTTGGTTAGAAAAGTTCAACCCGCTTTCCTTTTACTAGAAATAGAACACATTCTGAAATCACAGCGATTTAATGTTTAACAATTTCGTCGAAATTAGAACGGTAAATATTTCAATTGTAAATTGTCGTTTCGATGACATCACTGATTTCTGAAAACCGGAAGTCAACTAGGTACGGTGTTGGCCGCAGCAAAATCGATTCCCCGGGCAGGTGACACGACAGAAAACAAGTAGCCCGATGGGCTTTGAAACTGGCTCGTTTTGTCTCAGTTTTCACCCGGTTTTCATTTTAGAGTTTTATATAAGCAATCCACAGTATACAATCTAGAATATATTCATATGCACTGTCCAGTCTACATTTACATTTACATTCCACAGCCCGCTTCAAGCACTCCTTAGGGACGGATTATTTTATTGTTAGGGGAGGGAGGAGGGGGGTGGGCAATTACCCAAAAAAAAATTCCTGCATAGCAAAAGTAAAGGAAAAAAATAATGCACAGAGGGCCAATGAAAAAAAGGTATGGAACAATCCCCCAAAAAAATTATTGCACAACATGAAGACGGAAAAAAATTCATGATCAGAAAAATTGCCCCCCCCCCCCCCCCCCCCCCCCCACAAAAAAAGTCCCTCCCTTTGTAGGCTACAATTTAAGGTCTCTATTTTTTTTTCTCTAATCGGCTCGGTACTGTTAGAAAAAACGTAAGTTTAGAATTTTGTACATTTTTTTTTCGCTTTAAAATCCTTGAAACCACCCACTACAAGGAATCAGGATTGTTTAAACACAGGCATTTTGGAGAATCGGTCATAGGATTTCGAATAAATTAACAATATCAACATGATCGATCGCGACCATAGCGTGACATAAATTCGAGATGTTCGGAATTTCAACGTGACTCCATGGCGTAATGCTTGAGAATTGTTTACTCATCAGTTGACTTGCCGGGAAGTGCTTTCTAAACTCAACTGTTTGACAATTGATTTGGTTAGAAAAGGTCAATCCGCTTTCCTTTTACCAGAAATAGAACACATTCTGAAATCACAGCGATTTAATGTTTAACAATTCCGTCGAAATTAGAACGGTAAATATTTCAATTGTAAATTGTCGTTTCGATGGCATCACTGATTTCTGAAAACCGGAGGTAAACTAGGAACGGTGTTGGCCGCAGCAAAATCGATTCCCGGGGCACAGGTGACACGACAGAAAAAAAAAAGAGGGTATTTTAAGAACTGACTCGTCGCTCGCGACGAGCCAGTTAAAAAAAAATAGGGTATTTTAAGAACTGACTCGTCGCGAGCGACGAGCCAGTTAACAAGGGCTCTGGGGACGAAAATGTAAAGTTCTCAACTAAAAATGCGGCTTTAAAACCTAAAGTTAAGACATCTAACATTTTGCCTCTCGTCACAACTTACAATCGGGCTTCACCCAATCTTAAAAAAAAGATTCGCGTGCAGCAATGGCACCTCATATAAGGCAACACGAATCTCTCAAATATTTCCATACGATCCTATTGTCGCGTATAGAAAGGATAAATCGCTTAAAGACTTTCTTGGCAGAGCTTAAATTCCTTCACTCGATTTAAACAACACATGCGGAGTTATGCGGAGGGTGACAACATTGCAAACATAACTATACAATGAAAATTTGCTGTTATATCCCCGATTCGCGTAATTTAAAATTATTGATCACGTACAATGCCACGTGATCAAATTAGTCGACATCAAAATTTACATTCAGGATAAAAATCATGCTGATCTAGGTAATCTGGCCCAAGATATTGTGGATTATCCAAGTTTTCGAAACAACTCCCCGGAAGCCCTGGCCGGGCCATTTTGCTACGAAATCTAGTGAAATCGAAACAGGTTATCTTATATACATGTTTGTGATAAGTGTTTACCATAATATTTGATTTTGTTAGTCGCAGTTTATGGTTAAATCGTCAGGGAACCTTGCTCCCAGTAGGACTAATGATTAAACTTTTCCTTAATATTCTGAAAGTTTACTTAGTAGACTATGAGAAGTCCCTCATTTCTTTCAGGGATAGTCGAGCAAGAGATAACACAACCGCGCATGAAAAATTGCATCTGCGAAAAGACGCGACTTCTTTAGCTGCAGTTGATGGTACTTAATCTTGCCCCAACCTCACCCCCTAATGGCCGACGGCTTTTATATATAACTAAACATTTTGATCAAAAATACCTTTACCGGGAGGTCACTCAGCTGGTTGTTCATTTGTTACAAGGACATACCAATAAATAATCAGACCCTGACGGTAACTGTCAGTTTGCTTAATAGCGAAAATAAAAACAAAATGTAGCTATAGCGCAGTGATTCTCATGTACAATTAGATGTTAATTAAAAAAAACGCGCTAAAACGCTAACAGGTGTTAATCACGGCATTGATAAAGTGAACGTTGCCATAGGTAATGTTTGTTCCAGACGTGGATATACAGCAATACTACATGTTTACTTGTTGGACATCCATATCTGGAACAAACATGACCTCGAAGCAGTGTTCGACAAAGCCATCTGATTCCACTTCTGAATCACTTCATTGCAAATCCGAGTTGCTTGTACTGGAACTCATTTCCTCGTTAACCTGCTCTTGGGTTTCTCGTGGGATGCAAGAATGATCACCACGAGCGTACTGGAGAACTCGTGCAACCAGTGCCGTTTTACCTCCACTGATCTTAAAGGTGGTCAGACATGAGGGGTCATGTAGCAGGGACATGTCGCAGCGACATGTAGCAGCGACAAAAGTTTGTGTAGTACACACTGAGGGACATGTAGCAGGGAGTGTAGCGGGGACATGTAGCAGGGAAAAAATGATAGCGCTTGCACACCGCATGAAAATGTCGCGGGGACATGTTTCAGGGACATTTTGTCCCCGCGACATGTCTCACGGTGTTCAACTTGTTGAACTTCATGGGACACGTCGCGGGTGACAAAATGTCCCCAAAATTGGTGTTGCACAATTATGATAGCATCAGTTCAAACGAGGGGACGTGTCGCTGCAACATGTCCCTGAGACATGTCCCCGCGACATTTTCATGTGGTGTGCAAGCGCTATGAATTTTTCCCTGTAACATGTCTCCGCTACACTCCCTGCTACATGTCCCTCAATGTGTACTACACAAATTTTTGTCGCTGCTACATGTCACTGCGACATGTCCCTGCTACATGACCCCTCAGGCCTGACCACCTTAAGACCATGCTGGTTGAGGTACATCTTCAATCTGTTGCAATACAATTATCTATGTTGTAGTGAAATTATGATTTTGGTACAATTTTGTCTGCACTGGTTCAAATTTATTTTGAACCAGTGCAAAATATTTGAACTGGAGCAAAATATTTTTACCAAGGCAAAATATTTGCACTGGTATATAACTATATTCTACTGTTCAAATGTTGTTGACAATAGCATAATTTCGATGTATTAAAATTCAACTTGAAACAAAAGACAACACTACGAGGCTTAAGGAAATAAACCATATTAATTCTTACTATCATTGCCCTAAGCCTCGCAGTGGTCTTGTTTCAAGTTGAATTTTAATATATCGAAATTGAGCTATTCAAATTTAAAAAGCCAGAAACGTTTTATCACAATATTCGTCTCTATATTATAGAGATAGAGAAGAATAGATAATCGTATTGCAACAGATTGAAATTGCTGTTCAGCCACAGAACAGATCATCAAGCCTTTCAGTGAGAACTATAAACACTTGGAATAAAATGTTAAGCCCCCCTCCTCTTGAGTGACTTATTTTACTTTGAGCCCCCCCTATCCTTGCTTTGATTTTACTTCATGCCCCCCCCCCCCCTGGTTTTCCAGCCCCCCCCCCCCCCCCTCCCCGATAATTATTGCACAGTTCCTAACAGAAGCATGCTTCTGGGATTAATCGACTCATTGAGTTGGGAAACTATTTTTAATAAATCTACCTGATACTTTTGCAAACTGTCAACTTTGGTAAGTTGCCAATGTAGATAATTTTCTTTATCAGTGTTTTACTTATTGTAGCATGCCGACATATTTTTATAGTTTTGAGTCAGTGTTGTATATCAGATTTTCGTAGACCCATCTGGAATCCTGCAACTTGATTGACTGAACTATGCACTGTCTAGTAAGCTGTTGTAACTGGAATGAAAATCGGTGCTCCTTGAATCGAAATTAAAAAAGAAAGAACAATTGCACGTCAATTAAATGTCTCACTTTTAATGATTGATATATAGTGCCCAACCTCCCTCCTAATATGATAGATGGTGTGTCACAGATAAACAATTCATTCACTTACAGTTCCCACAGCGCAGTATTTTTATCAAAAACACCTTTGGGCAGGTCCTTCAGCTGGTTGTTATTCAAGTACCTACCAATAAATAATCACAGTCTGACGTTAGAGTGGTTTTACTAAACCCGTGAAACACTATCTAATATTCGGCACGGTACTAATGATTTTTGGGCACGACAATCCCAATTATCTACGTGTAAACGTATCGGACCCATACACAATGTGGCACTGGTGCTCAAAATTTTAGGGGTGCTGAGACTACCTCTAGTATGGCTGACTTCACGTGGGAATTTACAATGTTTTCCGCCAATCGGAATTTTGCGGCCGCCAGTGATCACAGAAATAAATAAAAGGGAGTTTTCATTGCAGGCGTCCTTTCACTCTCTCCCCAGTTCACCTCTCACCAACACCTGCTACGCAGGCCAAGGAATCAGTGTTTTATTTAATTTGCTAATGAAGGACTGCTGAAATAGAATTTGTTTCGTGCTGTTTAGTCTGAAGTTGGCGACTTGTTTACGGTTGTTATATTACTTGAAAATCCAGGTGAAATGTTTTCGAAAACGATAAGTAGACAATAAACATCTCTTCGAGGTTTGCTCGGGACGTTTTGTTTTTCTGTTCCTGTCGTTCCATGAAGTAATCTTCCAATGGGCTTTAGCTTATACAATAAATCTGAGATAAATCTGCTAGAACTTTTAGGACATTACTTGTGTTTTCAGTTACAGAAGATGTGTTTAACTTTTAACAGTTTATGCCGAAACCAAGTTAATTTTTATGTGAATAAATAGGTTGGCGCCAACGGCAATGCAGCCAGCTTTGAAAATAGTGTTACGTTTTGAGCTGCTTTGTGATTGGACGAAACTGTGAGAAAGTCGTTTCTTCATTGTGGTTGGCCGAATAGGGTTATTGCGCGCCCAATTACTTTCGGAAATCTCGGTACATGTACGTATGAAATAAATAGACTTATCACTGACACCCTTCTACGAGGGTTTAGATGGGCTCAACTGATAGCTGAGAATCGGCCAAAATTTTAACTGTCGGCTGAGAAATGGCCGAAAATCTAACTGATAGCTTAAAATTTTATAATAACTGTTGGCCGAGATTAATCAATTTCCATTCAATATCTTGTGGATATTACTCACAAATAGGCCAGTTTAAGCATTGTTAACCTTAGTTTAATATCGGATTTAATAACCTTGATGGGAACATCGCTATCCGTTACTAAGCTTCCGTCACAAGAGTTCCGTGAATAAAACTACACGATTTCCTTCACGATAGGCCTATCAGCTTAATAGAACCACAGGAAGTAGCAAGGGGTAACAGCCGCACAAATAATACCCTTTTAATGTCACGTGCAATTGAAAGACACTGTTTATGTGGGAGAAAGGCCCGGGGGGTAGGTGTTGTCCAGGACCCAAATGCTGCCTGCCACATGCGAGGCCAGTCACTGGGGCTAGTGTCAGCGAGTGGCATAGAAACCATGGATTGGCCGTCATGGAGTACAGCTGAGTGGCGTGTACCTATGCCAAGCTCCTAGAGGGGTGACTAGCGAGGGGTAGTGGGCGTGGCCACCTTACTCGACCCAAGCTAAGGCAACCCAGGCATCGCTTCAGTGTGGGACTGAAGGGTTGTCGCCAGCAACACTTATCCCCACTAATTCTGGAACAGAATTCTCCCACACTGAGGCTGCTAAAAGAGCTGTTTGAGCAAAGCAAGAAGAAAGGCTAACCCCACCCAGGATGGTGCAAAGCAGCATTCTGTTAGTAGCCTCAGACAGAATTCTTTTCAATAGTTAAGTAGTCACCACCCTTCTATTTCCTAACATATAACTGTATTCTGAAACAATGTCTGTTATCAAAGTCTAAGCTTTCTTTGTTGAGTCTATGGTACAGGCAGAAACCTTGACTGTGAGTTCAAAGTTCCGTTTGATAAAGAAACATCTGGAGTGATTATGTCCCATTCATTTCCATGGATCAGAAGTTGTAAGGTTCTCAATGCAAGTGTGATCTCGGCGGTATGTAGCCTTGGTACTTGTAGGACAGTGCCGGAACAATACATTACCAATATCTTTTGACATTAAATTTCTTTAAATGCACCTTATGATAATACTGCATCCCATGACCAGCGTCCACACATGACTTTCGGTGACATGGTGAAAAATGAGGAATTATTTTGTAGGAAGGCCCAAAGAGAAAAGAAAAGAGAAAAATAAAATGTGTTCCAGAGAAAAGAAAACCAAGGCTTGGAACTGGAAGGCAGATATGTTTTATGAAGGGTATTTGCATGTGTGGACCCTGTTATGGGGCTGGTACTGATTTAACGCTCGCCCGCCTGATACGAAAACCCTAAAAAACCCAGTGGGAAAAAGTAAGGGAACGTATTCTCCCAGAACACTGCAGGCTCGCAACCCCTGAGATAGGGCAATTGCCTTGTACAGTGAAATTGAACTGAATGCGAAATAGACCGCGAGTGATGTACATTACCGAAAGCGACCACGGTGAGGGGGCCTTAAATCTGATTGGCCAACAGACTGAGGCACGTGCATGCTAATAGTGTAATTGGCTGCTAAAAATATGTGACAGTTCGAACACACGTGTAAGTAAAGCAAAGTACAAGAATTCGATTAGCCGGAAAAAACGTGCTATGACCGCAAGGCACAAGGTTCAAATGAGCTAAACATTAACTCTAGTTTATGCTATGGCAAAAACATTCAGTCACTTTGAATGGCGAAAATTACCAGTGATTTTCGCCAGCGTTCCTGATCGTCATAGAAAACATCGATATATAGCATGTTAAATATCAGCGAATAATATATATACATAGCCCAAGCCTAACAGCGTCGCACTTTGAACAAGCTTAACTAAGGTGAAATTTAACTAAGGTGAAACTTAACTAAGGTGAAAGGTTGGAAGCACAAGAATTAAGATTGACGAACGGGCTATTTTCAATTTTATCAATTCTCAAAAACAGTATTACGCGACCGTCTGCACAGTACATTTTTATAGACCGTACAAAAGTTCACAAAAACAACTTTTCTCTGTCTAGAATAAATAGTACCACTAGTTTCCGAATAAAATACAGTTTATGTTTGTCAAAAATTGCCCGAGAAACTGATTTGAAAATCAAAAATTGCAAAAATACACAAACATATTTGCATAAGGCGATGCGAGTGAAGATAGAACTGTACTATAAAATCAAAGTCTTGTTTTGTTTACATAAAATCGCTTTTCAATCTATCTAATGAATGAACAAACACATAAAAATGGACAACACAATCTTCTTTCGAAAACTTTTATTTAAGAGCGAATGCCAGTAAATATCGAGCAAACCATGGTCACAGTTGAAAATTACTTCTTGCTTATATTTGGTGTGTAGGTAGGCAATACTAAGTTAATAATCGTGATGTAGTTTGTTTTTCGAAAGACCGCTTTAATTTTGAGAAAATCAGAAAAATATATTTTCGCCGCCGGTAGGCTCAAAACGGGCAAAATTGATGGCGAAATTAGTAGTTACCAAAACATCAATCGTGTGCAAAAGGGAAAAATGCTTGGAAACATCTGACCTAAAACGTTGATTTGGCGAGTGATAAACATTTTATCTGATGTGAGATTGCCAGCTTTGCCATCAATTCAAATGCAAAAATTCACATTCTAGGGCACGCACTTTTCGAATTGACAAAAATTATGATTTTACCGCCATCTTGCGATCCGATTTTTTTCCATGTGCCCAATGATGAATTTCGCCACGATTCATGTTATGAAGTGTATAAGAATTATACTAAAACATATGTCAAAACTGGAATGGGTTTTTAGTTTTAACCTTTGCACCAGATCTCCGAAGTCGGATAAAATTTTAAGTGATACGTGCATAACTAATGAGGCGGTTGATGTTGTTTCCCTATCACAACTTAGAAACGGCAACATTAGCGACCTTAAGATACGACTCGACGAGGCGGCGGCCTGCGTGACGTTTGGACGAGATGGCTTGGGGCGAGGAGGCGACGCGTGGCGGGAAAAAATAAAGTTAAGTTGGTCGCGAAGCGGCGATGCGAAAACTATTCGACGGAAACTCCGAAAGCTCCTTCTTTTACAGCAAAATGGCGTCATTTAGGAAGACGAGAGATATTTTGGTTGACTGCTACATGAACAACATTATTTCTGATGATGAATTCGTATTGCTGTACGATAGCAGTTTTTCGAAAAACCCAGAATTTCCGTATGAAGATTATGAAGGACAATTCGAATTGGAAGACATGGCGGATTCTGTACGGCTCTAGTAAGAGTACTTCCCTTGCCAGTTCAACGTCGTGACGTTCTGTCCATTCCATGACAGACCTGGGCAAGAAAATGAAAATAAATTTTAGAACTCAAGTCTCCATGTTTTGGATTGAATGGCGAAACTCACGAAGAACAGGTTTGGTTTCACATGCGAGAAACTCAAAGATTTGTTTACTTTGAAGTGATATTCGGTTTAGACACAAACTACAAAAAAGACCTGCAGCTGGAAAGTGAGAAAATAAAGAAAAAACGAGGCAAATAAGATAAACATCCAAGCGGTTGAGAATTTGACACTTGAACTAGAAAAATCTCACCTGCTTTTTGCGTCCTGTCTCGTTCATCCTTGAAAACTACTGGATAACTGCTGATTTTGCTATAAATTTCGAAAACAATTCAAACCAAATGTA
This sequence comes from Cladopsammia gracilis, assembly GCA_022457155.1. Lineage (NCBI taxonomy): Eukaryota > Metazoa > Cnidaria > Anthozoa > Scleractinia > Dendrophylliidae > Cladopsammia > Cladopsammia gracilis. Next base: position 58,953 of record JAJGOT010000470.1, read on the forward strand.
AAAAAGAATAATCCTTTGGTTTTTCGTTGAGCAAAGGAGACAAATTGAGGCAAAGAAAACGAAAAAACACTCGTGTTTACCTGAGGACTCTGAGAGGTCGTCAAACTGAACAATTTGACCGCCTCGACTCTAGGTGGACGCGGCGATGTGGCGTGACACATATGCTAATTAGGTTTAATTTACTTCCGGTCCGCGGCGCAGACCGGCCGCGTCGTCATATCTTAAGGTCACTATTATTTAAAATAGCGCGACGATAAAACATATTAAGAATGTAAAATAACATACCTTTAATGAAAGGCAGAATTTGTTCTGACTTTTTGAAGCGACAAATGTTCACCATGCTGATCGGTTGTTTTCCTCGTAATCGAATTATAGCCAACGTTAAACTTGACCTGCGGTCGAAATTGAACGTAAAATATCCCACAGCTTCTCTTTGCTTCATTTGACCGAATATTTATGTACTTTGAAAGGAAAATGTTTCCAATATACAGAATATGACTACTCGGTCAAACAAAGCGAGGAGAAAATGTGGAATTCGTTTGGTGACTTCGACAACTTCGGTATTCATATATTGCGTGACTGAACACTCGTCTACGCAGAGGGGTGGGTAGTAGGGAAACGGTTGTCGTAAAGAAACAATAGGAAATAAAATAAAAGACTAAAGTCTGGAAGAGTGAACTTTGATCGATTTTCGCTATGAATTGTAATAAATAATGTTTTATTTATTTTACATCTGTTGGTCATTTCTCAATATGGTTTATTATAGGAATGCTTGTTTTTGGCTCCCAGTGGAAAGGAAGAAATATGTGATCAAAACATTTTCGTACCATAAGACACTGCAAGGGCGTATCTTAAAGTAACAAAAAAGGTTTTTACAAAACGTGGCTCTTCGTACTTCAAAGTTAGTTGTAGATACTTGTAGAATTGTAACTGGTTTCAGTTCATTGTGGGGAAAAAATCACCTCACTGGCAAGGGTATGATATCAAATAAGGTGTTCGCAGATCTGGCAGATATCTCTAAGCATCTGACTTTTCAGTGGGTTCGCAAATGCTAAAGCTGTCCTAGTTTATGGGGTGACTGAGTACAACGTACTGAAGAATAACTTCTCAGCACGACAAATGCTTCCTCGCTTACTATGTTGATATCGATGTCGCTATCATTCACATTGTCTTGAAAGGAACGTTTGACCGCCAGTCTTGAGAAACCTGCTGCCTTGTCAGGAATTCAGAGCTAGTAAAACGAAACCTAGTTCGGCTGACATGACTATTCTTCAGGGCCCATCCCATTGGTAAACGTGGTTCATTTGAAACGTTTCCACCTTTCACAACCTCCTACATCAGTGGTACACCACCGGATGGATGCTGAAGCCTTTAGGCATAGTTTTAAACAGCTCTGTCAAGAAGAGTTTCCTACTCCAGGGTACGTTAATGTCTTCCACAATCAAGGCGATGCTGCAAAGCGGAAAATCGCAGATATGTATTTTTTACATCCTTCCTCTGGGCAGGAGAAAAGAAGACCACCGGAGGCATCAGTCGTTGACTCTTCTTCACCTCAAGCACGTTAAGGCAAGGCTCAGAGCCTAATTTGCATAAAATCTGAAAACGATCACAAATTTGAAGTGCTTTACCTTAACAGGCTCAAACAGAGCAGCACGATAAAACCTGATACCCTTATTTGCGTCACGTGACCTGTTATCATTGTTTTCACACACAGGGATAGTCTTTATGCATTGAGGCAAAAAATTGCGTATGATTTTCTTTTAGCCAAACTTAACCATCCTTTCCGCATTAATTTGAAGTTTCCTGTTAACCATATTGTGACGTCATCAGACACGTGACCACAATAATCAAACCTTAAGAAATGTAAGGACCCCAAGTCCAGTTTGACTTTTGATAAGTGTTGGGGTTAAAAAACATTACTTCCAAACGGAAAAATAATTTACTTCGCTGGAGGTCTACCATGCCTTAACATGCTTGAGACATTAGAGTATTTCTGAGCTGCTTCTGAGGAAAACTTAAGCCAGACTTTACTTTGAGAAAGTGTGCCTCGGGTACACTCTTGGCAGAGGATGCGTCGCAGGTAAGATCAGGAACTGTACTTACCCGAGGAACATCGAGTTTTGTGAAGGGTATGTTCTTTTCAGTCCCTATTCCATAGGCTCTCCAGACTCCCAAGCTTTCATCACTGTGCTCTTTAGAAATATCTAATATCACATCTTACAACATCTTAATCTCACATCTTCCAACTTTACTGTAATGGGGGCTTTTGGACACAAAGTAACGTCAACTCCAGGAACTCGCCCTGATGATTGGATGGAGTCTATCATTTGCATTATATATGTACATACATTTTATATTTTATTAATTATTAGATTATTATTGTAGTTACAGTGTAGTTAGGTGTCCCCAATTAGTGTACATTGTATGCTAGCGATATTGACACATTAATAAAGTTCTTATCTTATCTTATCTTATCTTATCTTGGCGGTTTCGATGTTCTCGTTGAGATCGATTCTCATGTGCGATTTTATCGTTGCTGCCTTCCAATCGCAGGCTCCTTTGTCGCCTTTAGCATTTGAGAAGTCCATCCGTTTCACAGACACTCCTGATTGCAAAGCTGGAAAAGCTGGCTTCCACAATAGTGGCACCCGGCGCAGTAACTGTCTATAAAAGACAGTCTCTAGTTGAGGCAACTGCGCCTTGAGCTTTTCATCTTTCACGATGCATAATATGGCACAACTATCTTGAGAACACGTTTGGAAACGTGTAGGAATGTCACCATCCCCAGCTCTTAGTTCGCTGCTCTCCTTATAGCTACCGTTATGTGCCAAGACATGCCCCGTTTACCAAACCGGCCACTATGGCTTTCTGTGTATTTCTTTGGTATAAATTTCAGTGCCCAGTCCTATACTAGAAGTAAGGACCTTTCATCGAGAACATGGTTTATGTCTAGTTGTGCCTAGTTGTGCCTCATTCTCATTTAATAGATATGTCGTAAAACGCAAACGTTAACTTCTGGCCAATTATATCCCTGGCTTTCACAGCTCAGCAATGGTAAACTGATTTGTTCCTGTCTCTTCGGTCTTAACCGCACTGGCCTCCCACAATCACTAGTATTGAGCAAGTTTTTTTTCTATAGTTCAAAGTTACTGCCAATTAGTTTGTTAACAAAATGTTTCCATATTTATTTACACAGCAAGTGCCTGTCAAAGTACGGTACCTGTCACATGCAAATTTGGGCCACCAAAAATTACTTGAGGCGAATAACCAGAGAAAAATAAATTTCTCCTTTTTTATTTGCAAATAAATTACTTAAGTACGTTAATCGTTTAAATAAACGAGACCACCAAAAAAATTGAACAATAACCTCACGGGAGGAGCCTCCCCCTTCTCCCACCCGGAGCAAAGAGACTTAGCGCAATGTCACGCAACGCCGGATATGTTCATTTGTTGTTGAATAATGCATTTACATCTATCCCAGTTTTGTAATCGAATGATTAAGAAACCATACTGTCAAAAGAGCCAATTGCTGGTCCAAAGAGCTTTTCTGGAGAGATTAAAAAAAAGTGCACAACGAGGACAAAAATGTTTAGGCACTATTTGGTATCTTACGTGCTTGACCTTGAGGTCAAAGCTCTAAAAAAGAGAAAGCAGCCTGAGACGTACGTCTGAGAATATTGAAACGACGAGTATGGTTGTAGTACGTGCAGATAAGGTAAGGTATTAAACATTGTCATGTTTATCTAGGTATTTCATTTACGATGTCAAAGTGTAAATCGGCAAATGAAGAAACCGTGTTAAAAAAATTTCTTCAGCTTTGCGGGTCGGAATTTCTCGTGCGGAACTTAAATTAAAACAAGAAACGTTAACAGTTTTTACATACTATCAGCACAACTCTTCAACATCTGAAAGCCTGAATCTCGGGAAATTTCATTATTTGACACAGAGAAAAAATTAACCCGGATTTGGATACAAAATTATAATTTCTGTCAGTTTGAAAAGTGATCAACCGCCTAATTAGTTATGCACGTATCACTCAAAATTTTATCCGACTTCGGAGAACTCGTGCGAAGATTAAAACTAAAAACCCAATCCAGTTTTAACATATGTTTTAGTATAATTCTTGTACACTTCATAGCATGAATCGTGGCGAAATTCATCATTGGGCACATGGGAAAAAATCGGATCGCAAGATGGCGGTAAAATCATAATTTTTGTCAATTCGAAAAGTGCGTGCCCTAGAATGTGAATTTTTGCATTTGAATTGATGGCAAAGCTGGCAATCTCACATCAGATAAAATGTTTAACACTTCCCAAATCAACGTTTTAGGTCAGATGTTTCCAAGCATTTTTCCCTTTTGCACACGATTGATGTTTTGGTAACTACTAATTTCGCCATCAATTTTGCCCGTTTTGAGCCTACCGGCGGCGAAAATATATTTTTCCGATTTTCTCAAAATTAAAGCGGTCTTTCGAAAAACAAACTACATCACGATTATTAACTTAGTGTTACCTCCCAACACACCAAATGTGGGCGAAAAATTAATTTTCATTGTGGCCGCTGAATTTCGATTTTGCTCGATATTTTCTGGCATTCGCTCTTAAATCTCCATTAGTTTACGTTTAAAAGCAAAACGCGTACCATTTAATTATAGCTCATCGAGTTCAAGCTTTCTTCGATGAAATTCAAGAGATCGATACAACTAAATTTAGGCACGTTTTAAAATCAATTCTCCAAAACTAACAATAACACTAATAAAAAGTCACTCACAGATTGATATCAACATAAATTCTCATCGAAAACTGTAATCTGTTTTACCTTTAAGTTCCTCGCTTGCTTGGAAATTCAAATCTCCGCTTCTGGTTCTCAAATTCGTAGAAAACAAACATCTCCCGCATTGATAAAAACGTAATACATGAAGTTCCTCGAAGCAAGATTTTATCCCTGAAAGCTCGTCTTTTTCCACTAAAGCGGCTTCTGAGTATACCTTAATTAGTATCCCTGTCTTGAGTAGCAATCCGCGAAAAAATGCAGGAAAAAAACGAGTTTAATTCTCCGCTAGACACAACAAAACAACTAAAGTGTTTACCGAGCTCACGGCTGTGTGGCCGCGCGAAAAACGACATTGCTAAGATCCCGGATGTTGTTCCAACACGGGCGGGAACACACGCGCCCGCGAAACATTCCGCTAGCCATGACCATGAAAAATCACGGCATAGGTTCTATGAGTATGGAGCTGCGCAGCCAGGCCTTCGGCCTGGCAAGTGCTCCGCTAAAAATTGCCGGTCATTGGCAAAGTCTTCGGCTCCCGCGGTTGAAATCGCGAATCATGAACGTTCTCATTCAATCAATCGAAATTCACAATTTCGTTACGCAAAAATTATAGTCGAACCCCTATTAAGCGGCCTCCTATTTAAGCGGCCACCCCCTTTGAAGCAGCCAGTTATCAAAGTCCCGAATTTTTTATCAGTACAATACTGTAAATAAAACCCCTTTAAGCGACCGCGGCCACCTTTTGACGGTAACGATGAGGGTTTTCCTATTGTTTTTTTTTTAATCCTTATTAAGCGGCCACCAAATATTTAATACACTTAGTCTGGCCTTGTTTTGAACAACCTTATGTGCATATCGGCCCTTTATTTTGTTGTTGCGATTTTTAAAGGATACAGTATTTTGGTGACAAAAATCAGTGAAACTTTGAATTTGCGAATGCACCAAGTAACAGGCGGATTTGATGAATGCAGCTTCGTTTACGATTTTTGTCCGTCGAATTCGCAACCTAAAGATGCTGTTTTGCTCTAGAATCCTCGTGCAGCTTGTATCGCAGCTGCACGCACTTGCAATATTTTGCGGAAGTGGTGGCGAGATAAGTTGTATTTAAGATAGCAGTATGTAATTAACGTGCAGGGGAAACAGTCGTTTCGTAAGTAAGTGTCATTCTCCTCGGTGGTCCCAAAGATATTGGTATAGAGGTTTTGCACGGCAGTCATGTTGCATGGCAGGAACAATAGATTCTTTTCCCTATGGGAATGAATGTTCTTTCTAATGCAAAACATTTTCATTGTTCCTGCCATGCAACATGGCTGCCGTGCAAAACCTCTATAGTATTGATTGTGGGTTTAGCCGTAATGGGGCTTTGAGTGTTAAAATTAAATTAAACATTTAAAAAAAAAGTGTGAATTGGCAAACTTGAAGAGCAGGATCAGGGGGGATTAAGTGTCATTTCATAAAGCAAAAAATGTTTTTGAATTAACAAAAACGGAAATATGATGGTAAATGTTTGTGATAAATTATATATTACGACAAAATGTACCGAAACTGTCCATTTTCAAGTTGCCACATCTTTCTTTCCAAAATGGGTTAGTACAGATTATGATTTGTTCCTCTTTCACGAATTGGTTGATTTCTTTCTCTTGGTGTTTTAGTGATATTATATTTTGTAAATATGTTAAAATATTGTAGCATAGTTAGAACCAAAAAAGGTCACAATCTCCCTGACACTGCTCCTTTAATCTCATGTAAAATCTTTTCACGAGCCACGTGAATCAGACAACGCGTACCTCCGTTTTCCGTGGTATACTGAAGTCACTAGTAGTGCGGATGTTCGTCTTTGGATGAGATGCTAGTCAATTCCATTATTATATTTTCAGTATCATTTATACAGCTCGGCGTGTAAGGAACTTAAACAACAAGGCGACAGACGCCAGAATCAAGTCGCGGTTTGAACTCAGATCAATAGTCCGACGCGCTAACCGCTTGACCACCGCGCCTCCACATATTGAAAATCGATTGCATGTTAGCGTGAACCGGGATTTTTAATCATGTAACTGGGCCTTTGGCTGTTTTAATTGACTGCATTCTTTCGTTCAAATAACGACGAAAAAGAATTATTCTCTTCCCAAAATCGAAGTGTTTGACGAAGAAACAACTTTACACCGTACATTTCCTTCTCAGGTAAATTAAGGCAAGGGCCTCCAGCTATTTCACTCAAAAAAGTGGGGGGGGGGGGGGGGGGTGGTCTATCTTCTGAAGCTTTGGCCATGAGAACTCAAATCTTTGGTAGACTAAATATTTTGCAAGTTTGGACATTTTAGCCGCAGATTATATGCAAATTAGATCACGTGACCTGTCAGGGTTATTTTTAGGTAGAAAATATTTCAAGCAAAATGGCAACACTTTTCACCAATACCTGGAAGCTGCTAGAAGTTTTGTGATTTTAAGGCTATTATTTACTTCATTTCTGCGCTTGGCCCTTTTAAGATTAGTTAAAAAAAATACGGGAAAATAATAAATTACTATTACGGGGGACTGGGTACTAGTACATATTACCGTTTATTTTCAAACTTTATGAAATAATCAACAAAGGCCAAGCGCAGATTTTTTGTTGTTGTTCTTGGGACTTATCTGGTAGCAATAACATTTGATTATGATCGGTATAAACTGTTGCCATTTTTGCTCAAAGTTTTTTCTGGATTTTGTGGCCGTATTAAGTCACGTGAGCTAATTTGCATATGTTATTCTTGACCAAAGGACCACATTTGCTAACTATTTAAGTATTGAGTTCTCATGACTAAAGCCTCTGGAGATGGACAACCCTCGTAGCTTTTGGGCGTTAAAACTAGAGGCCCTTGCCTTAATTTACCTGAGTTCTAGCGACATGCAATGTTTGTCCCCTGGCAATCCCAGAAATCGATTACTAGTAACTCATTCATTTCAAAAAAAGTAACGTGTAACTTGTATCGAAGCTGCACGCACTTGCAACATTTTGCGGAAGTGGTGGCGACATAAGTTGAACTTATCTTAGCAGCGTGTTTAATCATTAGCGTTCAGGGGAAACAGTCGTTTCGTAAGTGAGTTTTATTCTCCACGGTGGTCTTAAAAATATTGGTATAGTATTAATTGTGGGTTAGCCGTAATCGGTCTTTGAGTGACAAAATTTAATCAAACATTTAAAAAGAATTGTAAATTGGCAAAATTAATGAGGCAGTGCCACGGAGATTTGTTTCATTTCGTAAACCAAGAATTGTTTTTCAATTATTAATAGAAACGGAAAATATTTTAAATTTTGTCATATTTTGTAATAAATTACCACAAAATGTACAAAAACTGTTAATGACGGACTGGGTCTGAATGAATTGCAACTTCAAAAAAGTTAGCGAAACTTTTTTTCAAGTTCCCACATATTCACCTCCAAAATGGACTAGTACAGCCTATGATTTGTTCCTCTTTCACGAATTATTTGATTCCTTTCTATTGGTGTTTTACTTATTAGTAAATCATTACTTTTAGTTGATATAGCCAGGGGAGGTGATCAAATACCCCTTCATGCAAGACCTTCAGCTGGTTGTTATTCAAGATCCTGATAACAAATAATCATAAAATGATGGTTAAAATCAATCTACTAGGTAATTTCATTGCATAATTTGCTAAAGAAAATAAGGGCCTGTTCATGTGTTCATTGCATTTGTCATGATTCAGGTGTGAAATTCAGACTAGTATTTGGGGATCAGGTAGCTAGGGAGGAAACGTATTGACTGGAACTTTAACATTAGTTAAAGTAATTGACATTCAGGATCTCGCTTGACGTGGGAATAACGTCATGATTCCCGACATCGTCATGCTCAAAAAAATAAATAATTTAAAAAAACTCGAGATATGTTTTAAGTATAAGGAAACTGAGAGACACAATTTTTAATTTATTACAAATAAACACAACACTGTCATTAAAACAGGGATAACAATCAAGCATAACGTCCTCGTGCTTCTCTTTATTGCTGTTACTCTGAAAACTCATATCTTGAATAATGACTAAGACATAATACTAAATATAAACAAAAGCTGATATAAACAATTATATATTTTTTATGAATAAAACAAATATCTGAAATAAAAAAGACTCATATGATGACCAATACAACTACTGGTGTTTTTGACCTAGAAAATCAAAGTAATGATGTTATTCTCCTCTTTCTTTCAACGGAAACAGATGCGCATTGAAAACGTTCTTATTTAAGAGAAAGGACTACTGTATCCATTGCAGTTACAGGGATGTGCAAAGACTGAAAATTAAATACATCCAATTCCCGCCTTGTGGACACTCGCAAGGACAGGATTTAATGTTTCGGCAAATAAGATTAACAGAAAATAACTACAACTACTAGTCTCTATTACGGGCAAGGTGAATTTGTACGGATGGCTTTTAACCCTCGGACGAACACGCTAACGTATACCCCCACAGTGGTACAAGGGGGGGGGGTTGTTGCAACCTCCTTGGGTTTTTGCGATGTTGCAATATTTCGGAAATATTTTACATCTAATAGATAGCCCGCGATGTGCTCTACAATATAAGGTAAATATTATGGGTTGTGACCCTGCTTGGGGTCCGTGACGTCATTCAAAATGGCCGCCAAGACGGCCGCCATCTTGCATTTTATCAAAAATTCAAATTTATTGGGAAAATGTGGAAATTGCAAATATTGTTTGCTGGAGTTGCATTTTGATGCTTTTGGTAGCATTTTATATGTTTTTTCACTATAAAAAGGTGAAAACACGCATTTTTCTTCATAAATGGCTTGACCACATGTTACTTATGACGTCATATCAACGCCCCCCCCCTGTACCATGGTGGGGGTATACGTTAGCGCGAGGGTTAAACTCGCGTTTTCTTTCAGCGATTGTGGAGCAAGAGTTCACACGAGCGCGTGTGCAAAATAGCCATCTGCGAAAATACCCGATTTCTTAAGGTGTAGTTTTTGGTACAATCTTTCCCCAACTCACTCTAAAATGGTAAACAGCAATTATACTTGTGGCTTGCATAACGAGCTGAATATTTTGATCAAAAACACCTTGCCGGGAGGTCACTCAGCTGGTTGTTCATCATTATTGCAACGACCTACCAATACATAATTAGACCCTGACGGTAACTCTGAGTTTGTTTATGATCTTGAATTAAACAGTAGCTATAGCGCTGTAATCCTCTTGTTTAATTGGAAGTTTTTTTGAAAAAGTCGATTAAACTTTAATAGGTGATTATAACGGCATTGACAGAGTGAATTTTACAGTGGATAAAACAACGAACGTCGAATTAAGCCGGCCGCTGATAACTTTCTCTAGGCATTGCACAACAAGGCACCTAGCTCACGACTTTCAGACGGACACAAACAATATTCCACACTGTTCAAGTCTGCAGCTAACATATTGGGTAAATGTATGGCGCATACATTTCTTTGTCTTTATAAAACGAACGGCATAAACACATGGCAAAACAGAAGCGTTCTTATGGGATTAATCGACTCATTGAGTCCGGTAACTATTTTCTCTAAATATACATGATACTTTAGCAAAAGTTTCCAATTTAACGTTTAAAATTCCAAATTAAACTCAAAACATATTACGGTCCTACTATGATTTTTATTGTTTACTCTTCGATCCTTTAAATATCCTATTTAAGCATTTGCGAGTATCATTTCAGGTTGAAAAAAATAACCTGGAATTTTGGGACAATGCGCGGTGTTATTTCTATGTAGGGATAATCAACTCTACGTACATTGAATAGTTGAATGGTAGAATATCTTTTGTTTTGAACGTCGCGTTTGTGAGTTATAGAGATTTGAATTTACAAAATGTTAATTGGATGATGTCAACCGGGAATTTGCCATTATTTCTACGCCAATTTACAATAAGGAGGATAATTAATTTGATAAATGCTAAAAATAAACTATGCCGGGATAGTCAATTGATGCGCAAAAAAATATTACTTGGAGGTGAAAACAAGTAGTTGTATAATAAATGAATCCCGGGTTGACGTCATCTAATAAGCATTTTGTAAATTCAAATCTCTATAACTCACTAACACGTCGTTCAAAACAAGAAATATTTTACCATTCAACTATTCAATGTAGATTGAGTTGATTCTGAAAATAACTTTCTTGGGGTGATAGGCACTTTAAAACAAACAACTATCATTTTATCGAAGGTTTTTTTTTTTTTATTACACAACGTGCAAACTGATCAGTTGAGTGCCCGCGGACTTTTAAGAACCAAATGGTTAACAAAGGACTAAATATCTATGGACCGTCGAACATTTTATCAAAATATGACCACCAGTTTGAAAAATATGACGTCAAAGATGTCTCATTTTCAGCTTGGCAAAAAGACAGGTCCCACCCTTACAACAGTTAAGAGGCCGGGGAGCTCCTAGGGGCACAATTGAAAATTTGATATCATTTTTGCAGAGAGAAAGAATGATACTATGCTTGGAAGAAAGGAGATTTTTAAGTAATGTTCTGCTCTATTAAAATATTAGCAAACAAAACGGTTCCATTTTTGTGGTTAAAAATATCCCAAAAAGTGCTTATTTGGGCGAGATCCCCCCTGATACTCAGTTCAGGTTCGTGCTGGAAATCAAACAACTGCTACGGTGAGTAGTTTCACCCCAAGGACCAACTACACACAAAAATTGAAGGGAGGTTTTATTTGTCCATTTCCAATTGTGCTCAATCCTTATCGGCATTCGCTCTTAAGAATGCTGAGCTCTCGTCATCAAGCTTTACTTGCTAATAGCCGGAGGTTCCATTCAGGACACTGAAGTATTTGGCATCTGATGACTTAAGAGTTAGGTCATCCAGGGTTTTTGGTGGGTAGTGTTCGCGCATGATTGCCCGATTCAGATCTCTGGGATCGATACATATCGTATGTTCTTGCAATGTTAACAGTCTTATCAAGTGTTTATCTGATATTGACCTTCGTTTATCAGCTTGTTTTGGATGTCAGATTCTTTGAAAGCACAGTCTCGAGCTCTGGACAGTAGTTTTAAGTCAGTTACGAACTGCTCCACTGTCTCTGTCTCGCTTTGTACGCGGTGATGGAACTTATACCGGGAAAACACTGGGTTGGTTTTTGGTTCCAGTGCACGTGTGCTTTAAATCGGTCAAATTTAGTTTATAGTTTCTTATTATCATCATCGCTGACATCCGAGCAGTGTTGACAATATCTCGTCCCTTTTTGCCGCACCAAATGAGCAAATAGCTGCACTTTTCTAATTCTTACTTGCTCGTAAGCGGACCACTGAAGGTCTGTTCCACGTGTGTTGTCGAAAACGCTTACACCTTTCCGGTAAATTTTCGGCTTTCCAATCCAACTGGGGAGACTGAGTGACTCCAGCTAAATCTATTTTTGAAACTTTATCCTGCTTCTGATAACATGTATAATCCCTGGGTTAAATGTCGTAATATATATAGATAGGCTTAGCCTAACAGCGGAGCTCTCTGAACAGAAACGATGATGACAAGCTTAACTTAGGTGAAAGGTCGGAAGCACAAGAAAAATTAGAATTGTAGATTGACGACCAGGCTATTTTTCAATTTTAGCAATTCTCAAAAACAGTAAGCTTATTACGCGACCGTCTGCACAGCTAGTACATTTAGACTGCACAAATTTTACAAAAGCTCACTGTTTGAGAAATGTGAAACCTCTCTTGAGTAGCAAATCGCGAAAAAAACGAAGGGAAAAACGATTTTGCAAACCGTTTTCTCCGCTAAACACAACAAAAGTATTTTTTTTTCTTTTAAAATGTTTTATTTATCAATAAGAAATCTCTAAAGTTTACAATATTATCCTGAGAGGCTAGTCATTTCCGGTTACAAGGCATCCTGAGTTAAAGCTAGTCATTTCCGGTTACAATAATACAAGGTCAGTTCCGGTTTACAGTCACTTGAAAGTCTAGTCTATAAGGGATTATTTATAAAGTTCATTTCCGGTCGGGGGGAGGAGGGGGCGGGGGGTACTATATACTAGCGCTATATACTAGCAAATGGAATTTAATAATCGGCAAGGTGTGCTGTACGACATTTTTACTGACCCCTGGTATCTTAGACTGTGATAGTGAATGAGTTTCTGCAAAATAGCGAGTCTAGAAAAGGTCTAGGATAGGGTAGGATTTTTCAGTGTTTAGTCTAGAATAGGGTTGCAAAATGCAGCTAAAATGGTCCAGTATAGGTTAAGGGTCTCAGAGTCCCAGCGGCACACCCCCTCCCAAAAATTTGCAAAGTACCTCCCCCCCCCCCGGGTCAATTTGCAACTGTATTGTGATGTCATTCCTTATGTCCCTTACAGTGGCCGGAGAGTTCTCGGTGCCATTGTGAAAAGTTGCTTTATTTCGAAAAACTCATATACCATAAAGTATGGTCTTAATGAAAAAGCGTGCTCGCATGTCATCCTCATCTTCAGCAGAAGTCCATTAGGTAAAAGAAAATAGTCTTAACATTAACTAAAAACCTAGTATTGAGTAGTGCCGATACAGTGGGAGTGAAATCACCCCACACCCTTCCACAGGTTCAAATTTTAATCTAGCTTGGAAAGGCGTGGTAACCAGTTATCAGACAAATCTGGTTCCACATTTGCAGTACCATTGCTAAACCAGACACGCACGTCAGGCCATAAGGAGTGTCCGGACGTGGGCACCAAGCTCCTAACTTCATGACTTCTGTACTCTTTGCCACATTTAATTTAGTCCCTGTACCTGTCTCGTATTTGTGAAGTAAGGTAAACAATTTATCTAAAGAAAAAAATGTTGTTTACAAAACATATGGAGTCATCCGCATATTGCCGAATTTTAAAACGCTTTCCTCAGGCTTCTGGAAGGAGAAAACCTTCAATAGTATCATCCTTTCTTATACTGGTAGCCAAAACTTCTGTGCATAAAGTGTACAAAAGTGGAGACCGGGAATCTTCCTGCCTCACACCTCACTCGAGTGAAATTTCTTTAGTCAAAAAAAAACATTAACTATAATTTTCATATTTGCTTGACAGTATAATGTAGAAATCCACCGCTGGAAATTAGGGCAAAATCCAAAACGACTTAAAAAATTGGTAAAAAGTTTACCAATGTTTTTTTCTACCCTGTCAAAGGCTTTCTCTCACTTTCTCTTGATCAATATTAGCAAGATACCAGTTTCATTGGTAATATTTATATAATCTAGAGTGTCACGCAAGAGAAATAAATTCTCAAAAATCGTCCTACCTGGGACGGAACAAGTTTGATCTTCTTGAAATAATCGAGGGTAACACTTTTGAAACTCTGTTTGTAAGAGCTTTTGAACAACTTTTGTAATAAACATTGAGTAGCGAAATGGCCGGGCCAACAATTTTTGAGGTTTTTCTTATCATCTTTCTTGTAAAGTTATCTAGTCACGCTTCCTTGCATTGAATCACTGAGAGAATTATTTTCCAAACTAAATTTATAATTTCGAACAGAATAGGGCCTAAAAGATCCCACGCATTGCGTGGATAATTTCAGTCAAAGATAAAAATCCTTCGCAGGATAAAATTTCACTCTCACTTAATCTGTTTTCAAGTATGTTAAAAAATTCGGTTTGGACTGTTAAATTAACAGGTTCTTGCAGTTACAAATTACGGTGAAACTTAACTAAGGTGAAAGGTCGGAAGCACAAGAATTAAGATTGACGACCGGGCTATTTTTCAATTTTAGCAATTCTCAAAATCAGTATTTCCCGACCGTCTGCACAGTACATTTAGACCGTACAAAAGTTCACAAAAACAACTTTTCTCTGTCTAGAATAACTATTACGACTAGTTTCCGAATAAAATACAGTTCTTGTTTGTCAATTAAAAATTGCCCGAGAAACTGATTTGGAAATCAAAATTGCAAAAATACACAAACAGATTTGCATAAGGCGACGCGAGTGAAGACAGAAAATCTTGTTTTGTTTACATAAAATCGCTTTTCAATCTATGTAATGAATGAACAAACACATAAAAATGGACAACACAATCTTCTTTCGAAAAATTTTATTCAAATCTCCAAAAGTTTATGTTTAAAAGCAAAACGCGAATTGAACCATTAAGAGCTCGTCGAGGCCGAGATGTCACCGATGAAAGAAATCAAAACAACTGAACTTAATTGAGCGCGTTATAAACAATTCTCCCGAAAACTAGCGAGAACATAAAAAAGTCAATCACAGATTGATATCAACATAAATCCCATCGAAAAATGTATTTTGTTTTACCTTTAAGTCCTCCACTGCTTGGAAATTGTTTAAATCTCCGCTTCTTCAGTTCTGAAACCCAAAGTGACAAACATGTTCCCGCATTGCTCCCATCCTCGAAGCAACATTTTATCTCTGAAAGCTCTTCTATTTCCACTATAGCGGCTTCTGAGTATCCCTTAATTAGTATCCCTGCCTTGAGTAGCAAACCGCGAAAAAATTTAGGAGAATGACGACTTTAACTTAAACGGTTTTCTCCGCTAAACACAGCAGTGTTTTCCCATTTCACGTGAAAATTGCAAAGATCCCGGTTGTTGTGTGGCGTCATACGCGCATGTTTTGCGACGGTCTACGCGCCCGCGAGTTAACCCTAAGCGACAGCGTCGGCGGCGGCGGGCACACAACGCGCCCGCGAAACATTCCGCTAGCCATGACCATGAAAAATGACGTCCATGGGTTCTATGGTTCTTTGGTTCTATGAGTATGGAGCTGCGCAGTCGGGCCTTCGGCCCGGCGAGAGCTCCGC
Source organism: Cladopsammia gracilis (assembly GCA_022457155.1). NCBI lineage: Eukaryota > Metazoa > Cnidaria > Anthozoa > Scleractinia > Dendrophylliidae > Cladopsammia > Cladopsammia gracilis. The sequence continues at coordinate 74,485 of JAJGOT010000470.1, forward strand.
TATAATTTAACCTCACGATTTCTTACAATTACAGGCCACAATCTTAAATCCAACGTGGCGACTCCCTCAAGTTGCGCGCATGCAAACGAGGCCACGTAGGCATAACATTACAAGCGAGGCATGTGAGGTTTCCTTTTCGGGCTGCAGGTTGCATAGTGACAACTAGAGCTTTGCGACAGTCAGTTTAGAAGATTCAGGAACATTGGCTTGCTGTTTCTATTTCTGCATTAATGGCTGTGTGTAGCCATGCAGTGTGTTCTGAAAATAACTTTATATTAGTTCGTGCGGCCAACCAGCTATAGTAAAAGTATCAAGCGACAAATAAAACGCAAAGCACACAAGATTCAGTACAAAGAAAATAACGATCGATAGTTTTATTAAAAATATATCGAATATAACACTTACTGATCATGATAAAGCTTTCCTAAATAATGGCCTGAAATACATACCGACCCTTCCAAACCAGCCTCACATTAAAGTCTTACTCGCGCAATGCGTTTAAAACTGAATATATCTTTGCAAACTCAAAAAGCAAATCGATCTTATCCGTCCCATGTCAAGTCTACATGATACGCAACCACGATCTTCAGTGTCATTAGAAAACGTTTTGTAACGCACTAAGTTTGAGATTGCTACAACAGTCTTCTCTGATGTAAGACACAATCTCCCAGCAAAGCAAAGACAAACACCGAATACGCTTAGCACCAACAAACAAGTAAATATCAAAAAAGCCGACAAGGGGACAACAACAGTGGTTGTGGATACTTTTGACAAAATAGCAGAGGAAAATCAACAACTTTTAGACCAAACGTTCTACAGGTCCTCTCGCTGAACCTATTTTATCCTCAACGGCTACCAAAGTCAAAGCTTTAGTCATAAATTTAACGAACATATTGACTCGATGACTTACAAGGGTTTTAAATCAACTAAGGCCAAAACTCGCTCAGAAATCCAGAGTTTTACACGCTGACCAAAATACATAAGCCTTCTCCTGTTGGTCAGCCCATTGTATCTACGGAACGTATTTCGAACTTTGTCGACCTGCTATGGCAATGAAACCTAGAGGGTACATAGTACGTCCAAAACTCTCTCCTTTGCGGTCCGCACAATGGAACGATGACGTCATATGACGTAGTTATTAGGTAGTTAGTTATACCGCCGCCATCTTGGATTTCTGAATTTTTTAAAACCTCTTAAAAACCGTCCAAATTGACTTAAAATTAATCAAAACCAATAAATAAACGCTAAATGACGTAAAAATTTAAAAGTGATACCAATAAACATTGTTTTTCTTCCCTCAAAGGTACAAATATGCCAATTTTAAAAAAGACATGGCTGTCAAAATCTTGTTGCCATGGAAACATCAAGTAACGTGATCAATAAATTGTCATAGGAAATTGTTGCCAGATGAATTTTAGGAAAAGTCACAAAGTTTGATGGCGTTTGAATACATGTTAAAGAAGTTATGAATGTTGAAAGTTTGCGCGGGCACTTTGTGCCCCCCCCCCCCCCCCCCCCCCGCCCCAGGCTGAACAGGGTTAAACAAAAAACTGGTTTGTTCCAAATTGGCCACTTTTCGATATGAATTTGTCAAATGTACCAAATTAACCTTGAAACGAGTTTGAAAACAACAACAACAAAAAATTCTCATGTTTTATGTTTAACCCTTTTCCGACGGGTGGGGTCATTTTCGTCCCATATGGAACGATGCAGATAATTCCTTTTTCAACCCTTGGCATTCCGTTTAAACCAAACAAACGGTCAACAACGAATTCAGAAAGGATAGATCTTTCCGCAGATACCTCATTTTGGAAAATCTGACCAATCCTGACAGAGTTACACACAAAAAAACCTACTCACATTTTGGGCAAAAATTCACTTCAATCTCGCTATTTGCATACCACTGATTCCAGATTAAATTTTCCATTTTCCTGGAAAGTAAGCCAGCCACAATTCCAATGGAAAGAAAGACGATAAAGTGGGCAACAAAGCACGATATTGAAAAGAAAGAGAGCGAGAAAGAAAGATCGAAATAGTTTGGCTTATGCGCATGCGCCGAAAACAAAAATGAAGCTTAATTACATCCAATAAACAGGAAAATAAGCCATTTTTGTTGCAAAACTAATTTCTAGCCATTTTCTTGCTAACTGGTAGAAAACTGGTCCAAAAAGGAGGATTTGGTTAAAAATGCGTTTTTTTCACTACTAAAATGCCGTCCTTAAAGGGTTAAAGACACTACACATTTTGTCAACTTCATTGAAAACACAACACTAGCTTTCAAACAAAGCCATACTGGCTACACTGGATGTTTACGCACTCTACACTTACATCCCGCAAGAAGTAGGGATTCGTGTGCGTTATTTGCCACTGCTACGATGAACATTATCAGTCAAAACACATATCCCTAAACAAACTTTAGGGGCGCTTATGGCACTGATCTTTAAAGAAAACTTATTCTAATTTAATACCAAATACTATTTGCAGACCCACGGCATAACAATGAGCACCAAAAGGGCGGTAGCTTTCGAAGTCATTTATATGGCTCGCATCGAAAAACAAGCACTCGCATCCAACCTCGGAAGCCTATATCCTGTGGAAAAGGTTCACCGACGACATATTTTCAGTGTGGACCATAAGCGAAAACGAAATCAACGATTTTGTTCAATTCGATAACAGCTTCCACCCAACCATTAAATTTGCATGTGAAATGTCATCTGAACGAATTGTTTTCCGCGACACTGAAGTTTTCAAAGGGCCTCGTTTCGCTGAATGAAAAATATTAGATGTTCAAACACATTTTTAGGCGACGGAAACTTTCCAATACACGCTTTTCTCTTCATCTCACCCTTTCAGTGTTAAGAAGTGTTTTATTATGTAATTAATTTCACTGGCCTGCCAAGATTAGCTTTCGCTACCTGCAGGCCAGTATTATAAATTCTATAATAACTAACTAATAAAGATTTTTGTTGTTGTTGTTTATTATAAAGGAAAAACTTTGCGCCTATTGAGAACAAACCAAGTCAAAGCAAAATTCGAGTCTGGCTCAAGTGAGATTTCGAGTCCTCTTTACTTAACCGGGGTTACCCTCGGGAGCTCGTTGAAAATATTTTGGCTGTAATAAAGTTCTCATTGTCGTACCCAGAGCTCCACGATTTTTCTTAAATTGCGTCTCGTGAAGCTCTGGTAACGGACAAAAAATCAATTATTTTTTAATGGCCGTTTAAAAATGAACGCCCAACAGGGTAAACATTTTTACCCTACTACGAATAAGGTTTTACTTCAGGTTGAATTTCAAATGTTGATGGTATGGCGACTACACCAACAAAACGAACGTTTCAATTTCAACGTAAACAACGACCAATGTCACCCAGTTTTGTTGTTTGGTTTAGCAGGTAAAGATACGGCTGGTAAATTTGAAAGTATAACGAGATCGATTCTCGCTTAGACTACGAGTAGTCCCTCCTTTTTCCTCAGGGATAATAGAGCGAGCGAAACGCGAGCGCGCGTGAAAATCACCTCACGCGAGGAAGGCGAGACGCGCGGCGGGGAGAGAGAAAAAGGAGGGGGACTACAGACAAAGCCCAAGCTTTTGACCCATCACGGTCGACTGATTTTGGAGTGTGAAGCTCGTATCGCCTTTCAAACCAATTAAGTGCATCCAATGAGATTCCTTGTCTCATTGAGCTGTCATTGCTCTTGTCATCAGTATTAAAACGGCGGGGGATGTTTATAACGACTATTAAATGCTGTGTTTGCACTTCGGCATTTACTGAGGTAAATGTTTACTGACTAAGCCTTGGTACATTTGTTCAGTGTTTATACTGGCTCAAATAACCGAGGTAAACCTGTCATTAATCACGATCACGATCAAATTGACTATTGGCGGCAAATTCTAAAATCCATGCATAAAATGCCCGCGATTATAAGAGAAGCTGTGTTGCAGCCATCGCATTTCTTTTTCTTGTTTTTGAGCTGCAAACTCAGGTCTCAAGATTTCAGCGGCTCTTACTTCTGCAGCACCTCAAGAGTCAAGGCGAAAGCGATTAATTTTACTTCAATTTGCTCTTAGAAAGAAAAGGCGCGCTAGACGTGCGTGGTCATGGCCGAGAAACCAATTCTGGTTTGAAACTCTTTTGCACGGACATTTCATTAAGATTGGTGAAAAGAGAACTTCAGAATATCCAGACGTACGTTCGATTACATTATCCGAGTGGTTGGTCCGGATCTGGCAAAGAAGGACACTAGATTGCGTGAATGTATTCCGGTAAAGAAGCGAGAGGTTGTGGCATCGTGGCGATTGTTGTTCGTCGTCGTAAGGATTAATGTCTTTCAGATCTTTGTTTTTTTTCCGTGACTCGTAGTCGATAAAAAACAAACGTTGCGAAAACGTGATCGAATGAGACTGATGTAATCTCCACACCACGGGTTGTGAAATACTATGCGACCACCAGCGGATATATCTGTCATCTCGACCTTGGTTACCGACCTAAACCATGCCTAATCACAGGACTTATCGAACTTTTACCTTGGTTATACCATGGTATCAGTTGGCGTTTACATTTGCAAAATATTTACCTTGGTAAGTAAACTCCAATACCTCGGTAAAACGCTCAAGTCTAAACACGGCATAAGTTTTAGTCGCGTGCAACGGATGAGGTGTCAAGTCTGTCGGTTGTGTTTTCCCGTGGTGTTGCGCTTGGAATTGTAGATTTGGACCTTATTTTAGCGTATATTGGCATGTAGATTTAAATGTAGGAAATGTTTGAATTTCTTTAACTTTTCTCTCTGAAATACCGGACATGACATGATCTAAAATGATTTGTTGGCCGTGAATGCCCAGTTATTTTAGTTTTGTCTTTACAGGATTTTAATTTTTAGGATCCAAGCTTTATAGCAGAGAGAGTTGAAGTTTGTCTCAGTCAAGGCTGTAATTTTAGCTTCCGTTCGCTACGCTTTATAGTGGCGTGGAGCTCTCTTTGCAATTTTGACAGTCTAGCGACTTCATTCAGGCAAGGCCATGGTTTTGGTTCTTTTCTCGAACCTCATCAGTTGCCGGGTTTGTATTTGGACGCTCGCGTTCGCAGATGTTTGTGCCATGCTATACACTTGATAAATTAAACCTTTCCCAAATCCTCCCTGTCAACAGTGCCTCCACCGCTTGAGTCTGTTTCGGTTTCAGCGATGTTATATTTGGAATTTTTTCCAGACATGCCTGAAGTTTGGCAACCATTGACAGAAACTAAAATTGTGTCGAGTGTTGATAGCGGCTGGCGCGTTTTTGACAAATGTTGACAGATTGCCATGGAAGAGCCAATCAGAGTTTTGAGTTGTGAGAGCAACGCATTAGTTCAAAAGCTTGGGCTTTGGCTTCCTATTTGTCAGCGGTCGCCCTCAAAGCGTATATAAGGATTAAGATCACTCTACTCGCCCTCTTTTCGCGCCAGTCAGCTTAGCATTCTCCGCTTTCTGTCGTCAGTTCAAGATGACCGAAGAAGCCGCTCAAGTTCCTTCTGCAAGTGTGACGCGGCGCAAGCCGCGTTGACCGTCCCTGCTGTTCTTGTTCCGCTCAGTCTATTCATCAGAACGCCGTTCCTGGTCCTTCTTCGGAACAACAAAATTTGGAGGCAAATATCTCTTCTTATTTATAAATATCTCTTCTTATTTAAGCTTACTGTCATATAATTTGTTTTATTTCACGTTTCCTTCTTTCCTTGCCGCCATGCTTTAAGTTCTCATGCTCGCCATTTGCCTCTAGTAGTTTTGCTTTATTTCTCATTTTCAGTGTTATTATCTTTTTCATGTTTGGTCAAGTCGGCTTTCGTTTTAAGTTTTCTTTGCACGTGGCGGTTCTTTTGCATAGTTCTTTCCCTTTGGGTTTTCAAGCGTTTGTTTTTAGCATTGTTTTATTTTGTTTGTTTGGCGTACTGCGTTTTTGCCCTCAGGGATTTGCTTGTGCTTTTTGTTTCTCGCATTTTTTCAACTGTTTAACATGCTAATTTGTACTTGCCATCGGGCTTTGCAGTACGTTGCTCGTTGTCACACGTTAGTGTTTTTTCGCCTTTCAGGCCCTGCAGATTATTGTTTGTTGCAGTTTTAGTTGTCTCATGTTATTAATCATTTAGCATGCTGTGTTTGCCTTCGGGGCTTTGCACTGAGATACTTGTTGTGACAAGTTTTAGTTTGTTTGGCATGCTGCGTTTGTCTTCCGGGTTTTGCACACACTTTTCGTCACATTTGTTATTATTTAGCATGCTGCCATCGGGTCTTTTAAGATGTTTGTTTGTTACACGTTTTAATTGTTTAGCATGCTGCGTTTGCCATCGGGGCTTTGCAGTTGCTTGTTGTGACAAGTTTGAGTTTGTTTAGCATGCTGCGTTTGCCATCGGGGTTTTGCAGATGCTTTTTGTCACATTTGTTATTATTTTGCATGCTGCGTTTGCCATCGGGGCTTTGCAGATGCGTTTTGTCACATTTGCTATTATTTAGCATGCTGCGTTTGCCATCGGGGCTTTGCAGATGCGTTTTGTCACATTCATGTTATTATTTAGCATGCTGCGTTTGCCATCGGGGCTTTGCAGATGCTTTTTGTCACAGTTTTTTTTTTTATTATTTAGCATGCTGCGTTTGCCATCGGGGCTTTGCAGATGCTTGTTGTGACAAGTTTGAGTTTGTTTACCATGCCGCGTTTGCCATCGGGGTTTTGCAGATGCTTTTTGCCACATTGTTATTATTTAGCATGCTGTGTTTGCCATCGGGGCTTTGCAGATGCTTGTTGTGACAAGTTTGAGTTTGTTTAGCATGCTGCGTTTGCCATCGGGGTTTTGCAGATGCTTTTTGTGACATTTGTTATTATTTTGCATGCTGCGTTTGCCATCGGGGCTTTGCAGATGCGTTTTGTCACATTTATTATTTAGTTATGCGTTTTTATTTAGTTATGCGTTTTTGTCACATTTGTTATTAATAGCATGCTGCGTTTGCCATCGGGGTTTTCCAGATGCTTTTTGTCACATTTTTTATTATTTAGCATGCTGTGTTTGCCATCGGGGCTTTGCAGATGCGTTTTGTCACATTTGCTATTATTTAGTTATGCGTTTTTATTTAGTTATGCGTTTTTGTCATATTTGTTATTAATAGCATGCTGCGTTTGCCATCGGGGTTTTGCAGATGTTTTTTGTCACATTGTTATTATTTAGCATGCTGTGTTTGCCATCGGGGCTTTGCAGATGCTTGTTGTGACAAGTTTGAGTTTGTTTATCATGCTGCGTTTGCCATCGGGATGTTGCAGATGCTTTTTGTCACATTGTTATTATTTAGCATGCTGTGTTTGCCATCGGGGCTTTGCAGATGCTTGTTGAGACAAGTTTGAGTTTGTTTAGCATGCTACGTTTGTCATCGGGGTTTTGCAGATGCTTTTTGTCACATTTGTTATTATTTTGCATGCTGCGTTTGCTATCCGGGCTTTGCAGATGCTTTTTGTGACAAGTGTTTGTTTAGCATGCTGCGATTGCCATTGGGGTTTTGCAGATGCTTTTGTCACATTTGTTATTATTTAGCATGCTGCGTTTGCCATCAGGGCTTTGCAGATGCATGCTTGTTGTGACAAGTTTGAGTTTGTTTAGCATGTTCTGTTTGCCATCGGCGCTTTGCAGATGTTTGTTGTGACAAGTTTGAGTTTGTTTAGCATGCTGCATTTGTCATCGGGGCTTTGCAGATGCTTGTTGTGACACGTTTGAGTTTGTTTAGCATGCTGCCTTTGCCATCGGGGTTTTGCAAATGCTTTTTGTCACATTTGTTATTATTTAGCATGCTGGGTTTGCCATCGGGGCTTTGAAGATATTTGTTGTGACAAGTTTGAGTTTGTTAGCATGCTGTGTTTGCCATCGGAGTTTTGTAGATGCTTTTATCACATTTGTTATTATTTAGCATGCTGCGTTTGCCATCGGGGTTTTGCAGATGCTTTTTCAGTGTCACATTTGTTATTATTTAGCATGCTGCGTTTTCCATCGGAGTTTTGCAGATGCTTTTTAGTGTCACGTTTGTTATTATTTAGCGTCCTGCGCTTTGATGATGTTTGTTGTGACAAGTTTGAGTTTGTTTAGCATGCTGCGTTTTGCCATCGGAGTTTTGCAGATGCTTTTATCACATTTGCTATTATTTAGCTTGCTGCGTTTGCCATCGGGGTTTTGCAGATGCTTTTCAGTGTTACATTTGTTATTGTTTAGCATGCTGTGTTTCCCTTCGGGGTTTTGCAGACGCTTGTTGTGACAAGTTTGAGTTTGTTTAGCATGCTGCGTTTGCCTTCGGGGTTTTGCAGATGCTTTTTGACGCATTTGTTACCATTTAGCATGCTGCCTTTGCCAGCGGGGCTTTGCAGTTGCTTGTTTTGACAAGTTTGACTTTGTTTAGAATGCTGTCTTTACCATCGGGGTTTGCAGATGCCTTTTTGTCACATTTTTTAACCATTTAGCGTGCTTCGTTTGCCTTCAGGGTTTTGCAGATGCTTGTTGTGACAAGTGTGAGTTTGTTTAGCATGCTGCGTTTGCCATCTTGTTTTTGCAAGAGAGAATGATGCTTTTTTGTCACATTTTTAAATTATTTAGCATGCTGCGTTTGCCATCGGGGCTTTGCTGATGCTTATTTGTCACATTTTTAAATTATCAAGCATGCTGTGTTTGCCATCGCGGCTTTGCAGATGCTTCTTGTGACACGTTTGAGTTTGTCTAGCATGCTGCGCTTTGCCATCGGGGTTTTGCATTAGCCTTTTTGTCACATGTTTTATTATTTAGTACGTTGTGTTTGCCATCGGGCTTTGCAGATGCTTGTTGTGACGAGCTAGTTTCAGTTTGTTTAGCATGCTGTGCTTCGCCTTTCAGGGTTTTGCAGATGCTCTTTGGTCACATTTTTATTATTTAGCATGCTGTGTTTGCCATCGAGGCCTGGCAGATCCTTGTTGTGAGAAGTTTGAGTTTGTTTAGCATGCTGCGCTTTTCCATCGGAGTTTTCCAGAATGATGCCTTTTATCACATTTCTGTGTTAGCATGCTGTGTTTGCCATCGGGGCTCTGAAGACGTTTGTTATGGTGACAAGTTTGAATTTATTCAGCATGCTGCGCTGTGCCATCAGGGCCTTGCTTATACTTGTCCTGGCATGCTGGAGTTTGTTTGCAGTGTGTTGTGCTTTGCCATCGGCTTCTTGTTGTGAGTGTTTGCTTAGCATGATGCCTTTCACCATCGAGTTTTGCAGATGCTTCTTCGTTCAGGCTTTGTTTAGCATATTGTGCTTTACCTTCGGCGCTTTACATATGCTTCTTTGTTTCACTTTAGTCATACATTTTATCTCTTTCTTTTCTCTCCTCCGATGAAAGTCTTGAAGGGAATCTAATTCCCTACTCGGATTACCGGGGCCAAGGCTGTCATCTCTCAGGCTCTCTTTTATCTTTCCTTATCTTTGTTTGTGTTACCTTTCGGTTTCTTGCGCCTTCTCAATTATTAGAATGTTGGCTTAAATCAGTTGGAGATTTCTGAAAATTTTTATCCTACTGCCGTCATGGGTTAATAGAACTAGAAGTTCCATAAATATTATTATTATTTCCCGCCCAAGCCTGGGAGATGACAGTCTATGGCCATGTATCAGAGGCTTTCGTTTCTGCTGTTCTTTAGGGTGACGCTCTCGCCGATATTAACACCTCAGTCACAGATTCCTTTAAAACATTTGAATTCATGGACGTCCGTCTCCAAAACCTCCAGAGTGTTAGAATTATAATTGTCTATCGACCGCCTAACAACATGTCATGTGCCTTGTTTCTTAAAGAATTTTCTAGATTGCTAGAACATGTGTTGTCTGAACCTTCTGCTAACTTAATGATTGCAGGTGATCTAAAATTTTCATATTGAAACTTTTTATAATGTCCATGCTACGCAGTTCATTGAAATTCTTGAAACTTTTATCTCAAACAACACGTCTTTTCTGTTACTCATATAAGTGGTCACACCCTGGATCTGCCGATAACAAGATTAAATGGGCAAATTGTAGGAAACATTAAGATCCATTACCCGGCGATCTCTGACCGTCTTGAGGTGCTTTGTAACTTATTTCTCAAGAAACCTCAATTTGGGAAAACGGTCGTCCGTTCTCGAAAACTGTGCCCCTTAGATATCGACTCCTTTTGTGAAGATGTTCATATTTCTTCGATAGTCCAGGAACAATCCATGGATTTAGACAGAGCAGTTCATCAGTATGATAACGTTCTTAAGATTACTGTTGGACAATCATGCTCCGCCGAGAAAGCGTTTGGTGACAATACGACATGCTGTACCGGAAGTTGCTGCTGAGAAACGGAAAATGTCGTCGGCTTGAGAGAAAATGGGGGAAATCTCGGCTACAAAGTGATCGGGAAACATATCGGTATCAGTGCTTCGTCGTCAACAATTTGATTAATTCTGCAAAATCTACCTATTACGCATCATTAATTAATGAGCATTCTTCAGATCAAGGGGTGCTGTTCAGAATTGTAAATAAACTTATGCCGAAATGTCACGAGACGCGATATCCACCTTCTCCGAACAATGCTTTGCTTACTGATTTATTTGCTGACTTTTTCACTGCCAAAGTTGAAAAGATTCATGCTGCCCTTGTCCTTGTCCCTGCCCCAAGAAACAGAAATCTATTATTAGCTCATGATGATGAACTGCCTGCAAACGCTGCTGAATTAAACATCCTTCACGAGGTCATTCCAGAGGATGTAAATGAATTTGCTTATAGCTCTCTAAGCAAGTCCTGTTGCCTTGATCCTCTTCCGGCATCAGTTCTTAAGGGCTGCTCCTCTGTACTCCTTCTTACTGTTATCAGGATTATCAATTTGTCATTAAGGTGGCTGAATACAGTTTCACTGTACCTGTGCGTCATTCATTGTCATTTTATAACCACTAACGTTTGGGCGTCCAAAATTGGTGAGGCATATGATTAAGTAACAAGCTATATATTTTGATATTTTTGTTGAGCTTTAAGGGTGTTGCCATGGCAACACGGCGGATTGTAAATCAGCCTGCAATATTTGGCTTCGTTTATTTTCAGAAAATCTAGTCGTTAGATTTTGTCCATCATTTGTATCCAGTAAACTCGTAAAATATTCGCGTGTTAACACTGGTCTCGTGTAATTTTGACAAAGGGATCTTCCGTAATTTGTTGTTTAATATGTTTGCGTTGTGCTAAATCTCCTCTGTTAGATTTCAACTTTTTGATGGCAGGTGAGTTCGGCATATTCGAAACTATTATTGTGCCAAATTTCGTGAATTTCTAACGAGTGGTTCCGTAGAAATAAGCAGGTTTCCGAGGAAAGTCGCTAAAACATCCAGTCACAACTTTTTGGTCAACTGCACATGCGTTGCATTTGACTGAGTTCTTGATCCAAAGACAAAAACGGCTAAAAAGGCAGTGTATTTCTTCAATGGTTCTATAAACTATCAACAGACATTTTTACGAGCAACAAATTATTTGATTTTAAGGCGAAAAACAACACTTTCGCGATTCACGCTGAGCAAATTAAAATGATCGCTGAATAGGCCCCACGTTTTGTTTTTCTTTACGCGTGCTGACTCACGTAGGGAGCTGAAATTGAAGAGCGCGCGCAAACTGTGTTCCGCCACCTTAACAACTCGTGAGATACCTGATGCCTTAAAGAAACCGACCACTGACTTCCAGCAGTTTACGAACTTTCGGCAGATCTCAAATTTAAAGTGTATTTCTTAGCTCGTTGAAAAGTCTGCTGCAGTTCAACTGACAGAACATGTTTGACTAACCATCTTGACGAGACGTTTCAGTAAGCATACAAAGAATTTCACTTAACTGAAACAGCACTACTTAGAGTACAAAATGACATCTTGTGTGCTCTTCATCGGAATATGTCGGTAATATTGCTGTTTTGGATCCTTCTGCTGCATTCGATACAGTGGATCATGCAATACTAATATCTAGACTCTCAAACCGTTAAGGAGTGAAAGCAATTGCATTGGCCTGGTTTAAGACGTACCTAAGTCACGCAAACAGTTTGTTAAGTAAGGGATAATGCCCGAGCTCCAAGGCCTTCTTAAAAATAATGACCGAGCGCGTAGCGCGAGGTCATTATTTTTAAGAAGGCCGAGGAGCGAGGGCATTATCCGTTTTAATGCACCTTTTCATTGTTTTAGAACAAGCAAACCAACGACTTGCTGTGAAATTTTGCTCATTAGTGACAGTAGTGATTGTCTAAATCCCGTAAGGATTGTGCAAGTATTTTAATCATTGTAATGACTCCCGTGGGCGATTTTTTTCTTGCCGTTACAATCAGTTTAGAATTGATCAACTATGGCCTCGATGAAACGCGGTGATGCGATGTGAAGCGCCGTTTGTGATATTCTTTACTGGCTAAGTAGGATACTTTTTTTAACAAGATGCGTATAAAGTTCTCAAGTTACCGCAAAATAGGAAAAAGGAATCAGGAGGATGCAATCTTGGAAAAAATGTGAGCTAGCGAAGTGAAATTTTAATAGTACACTTTTGAAACGTTTCAATTCTTACATGACAAGGGTAAAAAGTTCCTTGACAGTCAGCAGTAGCAATAATCAGAAATTTAGGGATATGGGCTTTAGATTAGACTACGAGCAGTCTCTTTTTCCCAGCTTAGTCCATCGAGCGAGAAACGAAGAAACATTAGCGAACGGTAATGGCCGTGCGAAACTGGGGCGCCTCCAGTTTCGCGCGGCCATTATCCATTCGCTAATGTTTTTTCGTTCCTCGCTTGATGGACTAAGCTGGGAAAGAGAGACTGCTCATAGTCTAGCTTTAGATAAAAAAAGGAAATTCACTGTCGATAATTTTTCATTCCACGTTCAATGTAATGGAAAATATTGAGATTTTGCCTTATAGTGTCTATAGTAAAGGTTTATTTAAAACTATTAACCAAGGTACTTGAAAACCTAAAAACATAAGTCCCTCGGAGATACAGGGTGTATGTTGTTGGTCCAGAGGGATGTTTTGTTTATTTTGTTGACATGTACATCAAAAGTATTAGTCAGGGGTGTTGCGAGTGCTATCCATGTTGGAATTTTTAATAAATTATGCTGATGTGCTAAATTGAGAAGATTCTAGAAAATCATTGAGGTGGAACAGTCGGTTATTATTGTGATCAGTGAGGCGGAACAGGAGGTTACTATTTTTAATAATAACCTCCTGTTCCACCTCACTGACCACAATAATGACCTGTTGTTCCATTTCAGTGAGCATGTATGCAGATTATTACAAATAATAACCTGTTCAAAACAATGAAAAGGTGCATTAAGGTAGAAGAGGAAATATCACCAAAACGACCCTTGTTGCGCGGGGTGCCCCAGCGATCTGTACTAGGTCCACTGCTATACCTCATCTGCACTGTGCGATTGCTAATATCATCAAACCGCACAATTTACTATATCATCCGTTTGCTGATGACACGCAACTATATATATATATCCCTTAAGACTGATTTGCTGTGCTCACCTTGAAGAGGTAAAGATCCGTGTTGAACGCTGTGTCGAGGACATAGCCCGTTGGATGTGTAATAACTAATCGAAACTTAATCATGACAAAACCGAACTCGTTGTCATTAGCTCCAAATTCCCACATAGACTAGATCTTGAATATGTTCAGATCGGAGTTGAGTACATTGCCCCTAAGTCGCCTGCACGCAACCTATGAGTCATCATGGACAATTGCCTCTGTGTCGAACAGCATGTGGAAAAGATATGTAATGAAGCAAATTGCCATCTCAGGAAACCGGAACTTTGCAAAGATTCGCAAAAATCTCACTCAGGACTCTCCTGAAATTCTCATTCACCCTTTCATTGGTTCCAAGCTTGACTATTGTAACTCACTTCTGTATGGCATTCCCAAATATTTAATTTGTAGATTACAGCGTGTTAAAAATACTGCAGCTCGCATTGTTACGTTGACAAGAAAATATGTTTATATTACCCCAACAATGTTTAAGCTAGTACATTGGCTGCTTGTAAATTCGGTATTATTTTTAAGTTACTGTTATTAGTTCATAAAGCACTTAATGGCAAGCGCCGTCTTATATTTCTAGTCTGCTGAGTTATCCAAGGTTCTCTAGGTCATTACATTCCAATGTCCAAGAACTGCTCACAGTGCCACTGGCTAAACTTTAGACTTGTGGAGACCGAGCATTCAGCGCTGCTGCGCCAACTAGAAGACTGTGGAATGGCTTGCCTCTTAGCCTTCGAAAATCCCCATCCGTAACTTTTAATCTTTATTTTTAATACAATTCTTTTATTTTATTTCTCTAACATGTATTAATATTTTCAGAACTGTAAATGCATTTTTACATTTTAGTTTTTACCTTAGCATAATGATTGTAAAACGCTATGGAAGACTAGCTGAATACTGCTATATAAATTATTATTATTATTATTATTATTATTATTATTATTATTATTTCCATGTTGGCCTTTCGTGACCCAGGGCGCTTCGTTGCCGGAGAGCTTCACCGTCCTTTCGAATCCTGGTCTCGTAGTGCCTCTTCAGATTTTCGTTTTGGGTTTTGGGTTTGGGTGTTTAGTTTTGGGGGGTTTTGTTTAGTTTTGGGGGTATTTTGGAGGTGTATATCTGCGAGATTGCTTGATGGCTTGTTGCGACAGCTGACCCCAATCTAAATCCGCATAAGCATGAGGGAGAGCACTGCAAATAGATTACTATTTGTCAGCGGTCGCGGTCGATTAAGATCACTCTACTCGCCCTCTTTTCGCACCAGTCTGGCGGTTCAGTCCGCCGCGGTTTGTTCGTCCTTTTATGTCCTCATCTCTCTCTCTGCTTTCCTCGCTGTCGACTTTGGGTTCGATTTTTTCCCCGCCCTCCCAACCCATCTGCTACTCACTTGTCTGCCTAAAGCGACAGCTGACCCCAATCTAAATCCGCATAAGCATGAGGGAGAGCACTGCAAATAGATTACTTTTTCTCTCTCCCCGACGCGCGTCGCGCCTTTCTCGCGCGCGTGGGGTGATTTTCACACGCGCTCGCGTTTCGCTCGCTCTACTATCACTGAGGAAAAAGGAGGGACTACTCGTAGTCTATTCTCGCTAAATGTATGCGATTCGTTTCCGAAAATAATCATGCAGTATGTGTCTTGGAAGATCAAGCTATAAGTAGCCACGAATATTAAGAATTTGTATGTTGCTTGCTACAGGGACGAGTAAAAAGAGTCAAAAATTCTGAAAAAAGCCAAAGGGCGAAAAGAAATATTACCACTAAGTGACCCATTTTACATAATGACAACAGAACAACGCTACCCGCACTCTTGCGGTAAGCAACTTATATTTTATTAGGTAGTACTCTTTGCTAAAAAAGTTGAAATACAAATCTAGGCAAACGAAGTTCACTTGAAGCCCAATTAAAATAAGTAAACATGCATACAAAACAAACATTCCTAGATATTTCTTTCCACTGTAAGATGAATTCAGAAGCCTTAACAATGACCATTGGTCGGATATGATAGCGTTTAGTGGCAAAACGATAAATACACAGATCCGAAACGAAAGGAATCGGTTGAAATAGCGAGTCTTTTCCTTTGTAAAACCAGTAGGCAAAATACAAAGATAATCTCTCTTTTAAAAACAACAGCACGCAAAGCTTTTCTTGTTTTCTTTTCAGCTCGATTCTTTCGTCTAATTGCTAAATCTTGTACAGGTGTACAGTCTTTTCGAACGCCAAACGAACATAAAACATTCTCATCTCCAGAGCTCAATCAAACGAAACGAGGGCTCTAGGGATGAGAATGTGCTCACGAAAGGCTTTTTTTCTTTCCAGTTTCTGGTACTGAGCAAGCGCAATAGTGCATTAATACATTAGGCAGGCGCTATCGCTATTGTTATTTGTTATTGTTATTGTGGGCGCTATTGTTCCCAGAGCCCCTCGTTTTCCGCTAACGAAACGAAACGAGGACTCTGGAGAGGAAAATGTAAAGATCTCAACTAAAAATGCGGCGTGCAACCTAAAATTAAGACATCTACTAACATTTCGCCTCTCGTCACAACTTACAATCCTGCTTCACCCAAACTTAAAAAAAGATTCGGGTACTGCACTGGCACCTCATAGAAGGCAACACGAATCTCTCTCAAATATTTCCATACGCTCCTTTTCTCGCTTAGAGAAAGGGTAAATCGCTTGAAACCTTTCTTGGCAGACGAGCTTAAATTCCTTCACTTGATTTAAAGTGCCCCTGTGATCAAATTTTTTACTTTCATTTTTTTACATTTTCGTGTACA
This sequence comes from Cladopsammia gracilis, assembly GCA_022457155.1. Taxonomy (NCBI): domain Eukaryota; kingdom Metazoa; phylum Cnidaria; class Anthozoa; order Scleractinia; family Dendrophylliidae; genus Cladopsammia; species Cladopsammia gracilis. The sequence continues at coordinate 90,777 of JAJGOT010000470.1, forward strand.
ATTAGACTTTCTTACTCATCTTGCCAAATTTCAATTCATTACGAACATCAGAAGTCATTTTATTTTAACATGGCTTGGTTGCGAATGGGAGAAAGTGACGCCAAAGACTCAAACATACCTCACGGGTTGAAATTATAATAACAATCAGCAAAGAAAATTGCACGAAGAACAAGTCCAAAGTTTTTGTTTCTTTTCGCGTGATTTTCAATACTTATTGTTATTATAATTTCAACCCGTGAGGTCTGTTTGAGTCTTTGACGTCACTTTCTCCCATTCGCATTTGGCACTTTAAGCACTGACATACGGAGTTATGCGGTAAGGTAGTTGACAACATTGCAAACATATCTATACAATGAAAATTTACTGTTATATTCCCGATTCGCATAATTTAAAATTATTGATCACGTAACATGTCACGTGATCACATTTTAGGTAAAATTATGAAAGTTTACTTAGTAGACTACGAGAAGTCCCTCATTTCTTTCAGGGATAGTCGAGTAAGAGATCACACAACCACGCTTGTAAAATTGCATCTGCGAAAGGACGCGATTTCTTTAGATGCAGTTTATGGTACAGTCTTCCCCCAACCTCATCCTCTAATGGCCGACGGCTTGTAAATATTGACTAAATATTTTGATCAAAAATACCTTTGCCGGGAGGTCACTCAGCTGGTTGTTCATTTGTTTCAAGGACATACCAATAAATAATCAGACCCTGACGGTAACTATCAGTTTGCTTGCTAACTAGAATAACAAATGTAGCTATAGCGCAGTGATTCTCTTGTTTAATTAGATATTTATTTAGAAAAGCGCTAAAACGCTAACAGGAGTTAATATTACGGCATTGATAAAGTGAACTTTGCCATAGTCAGTTCCCCAGATCCAACACACTCGTCAATATAAAGTACGGGCTGAGTCTGGAGGGGGTTCGTACTGCGCATGATTACTTAGTCCTCCGTTTGCGGGACTAATTAACCGTAAGCGGAAGCTCATCAAATGGAAGCTCGCGACAATTATCAAACTAGTTGAACATTGGACTATTAGAAGGATACAAAAAATACCCCGAACCGCTAAAGTCAGTCTGTATCTAACTTATTGAGTAAATATATGGGCACATATGTCATTGTTTTTAGAAAAACAATGACATACAGTATTGTGAAAAAGTCATGCAAATTTCGCTTCAGACGAAATATCCGCGACATTTCGGACATCTATTGTTCAAGTTTCGGCGAAATTTCGCGAGCTAGGCGAAAAAGTGAGACGAAATTTCGTGGTACTTAAAGAAATATCGCCGCGAACTTTCGTGCCGGCAAGACAAAAATTCGCCTCATACAAACGATAATTCGCCTGCGCTAAACTAAATTCCGTTTCTCCTTAGCGAAAGTTCGTGGGCGCTAACCGAAACTTAAACATGAGCTGACCTTTTTTTTTTTAATAAACTCACGAACTTTAGACTTGCAAACTTATAAACTTGCGAATTTACTGTTAGTTCGCGATAATTGTGTACATGTGTAGAGTATGTCACCTTGTCTTCCAAGAAAGGGAGGTTGGAGAAAATAAAACTCACTTGTTTTAATACAGAAATGGTAGCTATTTTAAAGACTGCCGAATGCATGCTCTTTCATAGCAAGGCCTAAAAGAGTTCCTTTGTCAGTCACCAAACATTAAATTAACATAAATTCGCACTTTCAGTCTCATTTCCTTTCCAAGACCGCCAAACTCTAGAATATTTTTTTGTAGGGCGCGCGCGTGACAAAACTTTACTTTTCATAAACTTCAAATCAACAACCTTCGAATTGATTCTTGCTTGTTTGTGTGTTTTGCGACGTTGCTAATCGAACCAAATCGAACTTAATCGAACCCAATCACGCGATTGGGTTCGATTGTGTTAGGTAATCGAACACAATCGATCCGCGAACTCTCGCAAAAAAAATTTGAGCAATCGAACGCAATCAAACGTTCGAGTGCGTTTGATTGAGTACGATTAGGTTCGATTTCGTTCGATTTGGGGAGTGATTGAAAAACAACGGTCGCGTCTTTAGATTCACGGTCAGATTGCACTCGACACGGGCTCGACTGGAAATGTGGGGTGAAAATACCGGGTTAATACGAGTCACAAGCGTATATAACCCCGAGAATAACGAATAAATAAACTAAAAGGAAATTGCTTTTGTCAATTTTATTACTGTAAGAAAAGTTCACAAGTTATATCGCCGGCTGCCATTCCTTCAGTTCGCTTTTTTCATCGGTTTCTACAGTGAAGTAAGATTTAAATTTATATTGTCAGTTGGACTTTATTTTTCGGGATTTTTTTATTTTACAGTCGGTTTTATATTTTTTTTTCCTTTCATTTGTAAAATCAATGTATTTTCCATGCCCACATGTTATTTCATTAACCCTTTATAAAACTGCCAAATTTCTTTGGGTTCCCAAAGCAGTTTTGTGGGGCTAGGCAATCTGTAGAATTTCATGACTGCGTATAAATAGCTCACATAAAATATACGCTGTTTCAAATCAACGTGGGCTCGGGTTTTCATTGTGATATCAGTATTCAGCCGTTGCTCGCTCGATTAGCGATCACACGGACTCGAATCTGATAAGAATGTGGTTTATAAGTGCTTTTTTCGAGTCATTTTTCACTGCAGAAACCCCCAGGCTGGCATCATTAAGCTGGAATGGTGGGCAGAGGCAAACGCCTGAAAGAAACCAGAGGTGAGAGATGATTTGACTATGACTGGAACGCCAAAAGTATCTGTAGCAAAACATGGCGGTCCATGAGTGAAGTTGTCTCCCTGACGCTTCTGTGGTGGGATTTCGAGACCTACCAAGGCAATTTGGACGACTTTTGACTTCCAAAGAATGCAATGGGTGCAATATTTTGCCAGTTGGTCTGGGTGGCTCGACACTTATAAAAAATATATCAAACAGAGGTAGGTAGACTTGCATGCCGCCGGTATGGTTGTATTACCCAGAATTCATTTCGGTCGTGCATAAGAATATTATATTAAGTTTGCAAGAATAGCTCTAATTGAATGGTAATTGCTCAGTCTGTTGAAATATTGATGGGAATTTTTCTAAGTGAATGCATAGGAATAGGTTCGAAGTTTGCTGCAAATGTACACTTTTGGATTTAGAGTTACTTTTTCATTAAAAGAAATTGATGCAAAGATGTGCTTTTTTTTGTTGTTTTCCTGGGAAGTAGAAAACGGGCATTTCTGGATTTGCTGCCGAATGAACAACAACATATGCAGCGGAAATCCATAGTTGTAGTCAAGTAGTTGGTTGTTGATGCTATGAAACTTATCGCTTTGCCCTAACAATTAAGGGATCATTACTATCATTTGTGTAGATATGTGAAAGCTGCAGATTTTTAAATCACTACTAGTGATTTTCGTACGAATATGTACGATTGCCAGTTAAAGGGTTAAAGTTATCGACTAGTTAATCATTCATTCGTAGTTGTTACAAAGACAGACTGTTCAAATATCTGGTGGTATTTAGTGTGAATTTAGATTTTTCGATTGTGTTCGACTGAGTTCGATTGGGATCGAATAGTTCGGAAATCGAACGCAATCAAACTCTCTCACACAAATTTTTGGGCTCGATTGTGTTCGATTATCGAACTAATCGCACCCAATCGTTCGATTAATTTCGATTGAGTTCGATTACCGAACAGTTTGATCGAGTAACGTCGGGGTGTTTTCTATTTTAAAGACTGCCGAATGCTTGAATCTCTTTCTTAGCACGCGCGCAAAGCCTAAAAATGTTCCTTTTTCAGTCACCGAATGTTAAATTAACATACGTTCGCACTTTCAGTCTCAATTGTTTGTTCTTTGTTTGTTCGAGACTTTACCTTTAAAAAATCCGAGCCCGAGACTCCAATTGCTGGAAAATGTTGCGCCGACAGTACTAAAACATTTTAAAAAGTGACTGACATCACCAACGGAAGCTGAGATTTACGAGAAAAATTTGCGAGACTCCGAGAATTATTAAAATTCGAGACTTCGAGACTTCGAAAATTATAGCGAGCCCGAGATTCCGAGACTCCAATTTCAAATGCCGAGAATTCGAGACTCGGTGAATATTTCCCGAGACGCATCATTTCCGATAGACCATTCTATACCCCTTTGATTCGAACTTAACACACACGCAAGTTTACGCGGCCGGAAAACAGATTTCTGAACTGACACAATATTTTATTATCGAGGTAAAGTTGATGATTTTCTCGCCCGACTATTTCTAAAAGTTTTGTTGTCTGCAAGCACGCGTTCAGACTGTTCCGAAAATGACCTTGCTTTTGTTTACGATCACCTTGGTACATGTAGCTGCGGAAGCGCCTGCGATATTTCGTCAGGCTTTGCTTCGTAGCCGCGAAATTTCGTCTGCCTGAACTTTCGTCTGCACGATATTTCGTTTGACCTAGAGAAATGTCGCCGCCGTTTTGGCGAAATTTCGTTTCGGCTAGGTGAAACGTCGCCGACATTTCGACGAAATATCGTTCCGAAATTTCGGCGAAAGTTCGGCGATATTTCGACAGAACAATAGGCGAACTTCGCCGAAGTTCGTTTTCATGACTTTTTTCACAATACCGCTGTATGTGTCATTGTATAACGGAAGCGTGCTTTTTGGATTAATCGTCTCATTGAGTTGGGAAACTATTTTTAATAAATCTACTCGATGCTTTTGCAAACTGTCAACTTTGCTAAGCTGCCAATCTAGATAATTTCCTTTATCAGTTTTTTTATTTATTGCAGCATGCCAACATATTTTTATAGTTTTCAGTCAGTGTTGTATATCAGATTTTAGTAGACCCATCTGGAATCCTGCAACTTGATTGACTGAACTATGCACTGACTAGTATGCTGTTGTAACTGGGAAGAAATTCGGTGCTCTTTTCATCGAAATTAAAAAAGAAAGAACAATTGCACGTTAATTAAATGTCTCAATTTTAATGATTGATATAGTTCCCAACCTCTCTCCTAATAGGATAGATGTTGTGTCACAGATAAACAGGACTTTCACTTACAGCCATCTCAGCCAAGTATTTTGATCAAAAACACCATTGGGCAGCTCCTTCAGCTGGTTGTTATTCAAGTACCTACCAATAAATAATCACAGTCTGACGTTAACTATCACTTTACATTTTTTCGGGGGACTAAGTAACCGTTAGCGGAAACTCGTAAAAGAAAAACAACCACTGATAACTCTGTCTAGGTATTGCGTAACAAGGCACCTAGCTCACGACTTTCAGACGGACAAAAACAAATGTACCACACGGATTTAAAGTGTATATGACATGAATTTTCTTTTTGTCGTTTTTGGTCCTTTGATATGTATAAAAAAATGTTCTGAAATTGAAATGCGTAAAAAAAATAAATTTTCCATAGTTTTGGGCGTCGAAAAACTCCAATTTTCCCAGTAAAAATGTCCCGGAGTCTGGGGACGAATGTAGGACGAAAGCCAGGCTCGTGACGTCACATGACGTCACTTGATTTGTTTGCCGTGTTACCGTGACTTTACTTCTGGTATAATTCTGCTATTTTCTCGTCTACAAATGTCCACTGATCTCATCGGCAAAATGTCCAGTGATTCATAACTCAGCGATTTATCTGATTCTACAGACAGTATAGATACGAGCGAAGGTTCGGAAGAAGAATGGGAAGTCGTAAAGAGCAAAATAACTCCGCATCAAGACGAACCACTCGCTGAAGTTGTAGACCACGAAGCCGGTGATGGAGACTCCGAGGAAGGAAAAGACCTCGATGGCCTAACTCCTACCTTTTTAGAAGACAGATACGAAGAACGGTAAGCGTGGATTTTTGGTTAGTAAAGTTATTCAAACTGATGTCCATTCAGTTAAGTTACAGCGCGAAATGATGTCTATGCGAACGATGCAATGCAGATGGTGGAACTTATCGCCGCCACGGAGGGTGGGGGTGAGAGAGTGAGGGGGTCAGAAGTAAAACGAGTATGGAAAGTCCGAATTTGTTGCTTTTACAAGTGTATGTCTAAAACCCTGAATAAAGTCGATTGATGTAGAAAAATCAATCCGATTATATGAAAAACTTTTGACGGCTGCTGAAGTACACGCACCGGTACGTCGTAGCTTGTTTGATGAGGGGAATTGTTTACAGTTTGTAGATTTGCATTTTGTTCACTATTGACTTGCTCGAAGTCGCTCATTTTTTCACTGCAACGATGGGGTTGCTAAGGAGCTCTAGGATACTTCGGTACACGAGAATAGGGAGCGAGTGCGGAATTGGAGTAAATGCGAGTTGGACAGCCTGCATGAATAGCGAGCGACTTGTTTGACCCGAATCAATTCCAGTCGATGTTTTTTGGCGCGAAAAGTAGCATCACTTCACAATGGGTTTGATTACTTGCAGCGACCTGTATGTCTTTGCGCTTGTTTTGTTTCTCGCACTTGTACACTATATACAATATAACGTGTCTACAAATTGTCTGTCTCAGATTTACACGAGCTGTTGCATACAGATGGACCACACGATGGCTTTCTGGCTACATAGGGTGGGACAACACGAGGCCACTTCCTGCCTGTGTTTATCATAGCATAAGGACAAAATACCTGTCACACCAGTCAACTGGATATGCCACTGTGGAGGGCAGAGAACATTGAGAGAAACATTGAAAATACCTGTAGGTCTAACCGTGGTGTTAGACATTGCACTCATACAGGGCCCAACGGCTCTTTTAGGAGCCACCAAAATATAAATAAAAGTCATGACCAACAAAAGAATTATGAGTGTGAATGTAACCAATTTTCATCTTGTTCAAAATAGTCTCCATTATACCAAGGGAAACTTCAACTTGATTGAATTAAGCCAATGAGGAGGCGACTTTGGTTGCTATGGGGCAAATTTGTGAGGGGGTAGGGGGTGGCAAAACCACTAACATTCAATTGATCTTAATCAGAGAGCCCCTTTACTTATTTAATTTTTCTATTTTTTGTATTCACAGTATTTTAGTAGCAATGACTTGTATGGCATTACAAATCCAATTTTGTTACCAATCCAAATTTGGGACCAAGCTTAAAAATATTTATCATCTTCCTTTATTTATCACTTCCCAAAAGCCATTTCTGAGTTACATGTAGCCACTTTTTCAAAGCGAGGCCAAATACAAGACCATTCAGAATTCATATAAATATAAGTTTTATTAGAATATGAAAGAAAACTGATCTTCATAATCTTTGCACTTGGCCACACTCTGATAAAGAGGTTAACCAGGTCTTTAATTCCCAATATCAAAATACAAATTCTCCTCTCTTGTCCCCATACATTTATTGCAGCAGTAATGAGGAGATGATATCCTTAATTCTCCTGACCTCTCTGATTGATTAAGTATTGATATTACAAGGAGAAATTTGATGCTGATCACCGTTGGGGCTTAAAGGGTTAAAGGCAACATGGTAATGACTCATTCGTTTCAGAAAGCACAAGATACTCCAAATGTATATTCCACTGTAAGACAAATGGTACAATATTTACATAATCTGCAGCATGCCCAGATGCGTGGAACAATTTTTTAACACTGATGCCTCTTCAGTACCCTAGAAAAGGCACACCAAGGAGAGTCCTCACTCCTGAATTTCAAAGTATAAGTGGTGGTAAGGGTAGCACCTACATATCTGGGCATTGACCCATATTCATTATCTGTCCTAAAGACCTATCCAGTCTGGCTTGCCCTAGAGTGATTTTACTAAGACCATGAAACAGTATCTAGCAATTAATCAAAATTAGCCAAAATTATTAAAACATAAACAAAAGAAAACAATGGAATTAGTGTCTAATAGTGCCTACTAGCTTACCGGTAGTAACTATTTCACAGTTTTAAGAAAATCACTCTATTTCAGGCCATGTGATGTCACTCAAGACAACTGATTTTCCAAATTTCATCATGCATTTACATGTATGTGATTGAAAAACTTTTAGATTATCGACAAAAAAAGCTGAAAAGGTCAGTCCCAGAAAAGGTAATGTAAAGGTAATTCTCAATATCAAAAGAAAAAAAAGGCAGAACTAAGTTTATTTTAAAGCCTGGCACTGAGTCCTAACTCAGGGGCTAAGTCCGAACAGTGATCTACAGTCATCAAAACTTAGGCCATGTTACTTCTTGCATTGGCCTTTATGACCATGCATTGTTTTTTTTGCATACTGAGCAAGTGGGAGGTCTTCTTGAAGAGGTTTTACTTCTGGTCTGAGTATTGTTACTGCTACATGTGGGTTGAAGGAAGACTGTTCTGCTTCTGTAGAATAAAAAAGTGAATCATTACATACACAACAAGCTCTTTCCTAAAATTATGTGACATGTGAACTTAGGACAGTACATGTAACAGCTTACATGTTAGATGCCCCAGCCCACTAACAGCCACCTTGTAGGTTAAAAGAAGTGCATTTTACGGTTTGGCTACATGTAGCTGGAAAACACATGCTCTTGTGGTTATCATGATAGATGGGGATGGATGCAAGTGAGAAAGTGTCTTCAATATAATTTCCGGCATAATGAAAAATAGTCTAACCCTTCATGTATTTATGCACAGATTCTTTATTCAAGCATCTGGACATAATCCCCACTCATTTGGTCACTGTCATGTTGACTTACCACAGCCAGGAGGGCATGCCACTTCGCAAACAACCTCTTCTCCCAATTTAAATTTTGGTTATGTAATTCGCATATATTGCTTTCCATCCTTTGATACCTATGTATCTCTTTGTAGGTTTTCATTAAGTGCAAACTTGCCAAAGTATGCCAAGAAAATAATTATTAATAATGACTATGGGCAAAAATCCCAAAAATGAATATACACTGTAGACCTGCTTACTTAATTTTGAAAGCATTTCAACATACCAAGCATAAACAAGCACAATTATTTAGAGCCAATATTACATGTATTCATCATAGCAATGTTGTCTCATTCAGTAAAAGTCTCTAACACTGATTCACCACGGTGACCGTAATTTGCTGTGAATGATGATGTTTGGTAAAAATAATAAATTTTTTCTTAAGTAAGCTTAATAGTACAGTACAGTAATTACCAATCAATATGGGCTCCTTGCTCCAGCAGTAATTTTGTAATCAATTTAATTCTATTCCAGGAAATATTATTTCTTCAGCATTGTGATTTATAAAGGCATCAACCTCTGAGCCTAAAAATAAATCTCTACCTTTTACTTTTATAGCTTCCCATTTAGTTTGAAGCCTATGGGTAAGATTTTACTTTTGTGTTGTCTCACCCTGGGAGTTCTGAACAATATATTTTGATAAGCTGAGAAAGCTCTGAACTTAGCTGAATACTGCACATCGAAATTCATACAAAATTATGTATCGAAGAACCAAAAAAACCAAAAAACAAATCGTGTCATATTCACTTTAAAATCATTAGTTACAGGCATAAATGTATACAATCCAAATACAGTTTCAGACTTCACACATTCTCGCATGAAATTCTCACGTGTAAGCTACGTATGAATAAGATGTAAACAAATGAAAATCGCTTACTTGTCGCTTTCTCCGTTCACTCAAAACTTTGTGAACCTTCGGGCAGGACGGTGTCTCTTGTAGGAATGGAGCCCGTGATTAGGTTTCGTTTCCTTTCATGGCCCAATGAAGCCAGGATGTTTTCAAAACAACTAGTTGTCGGCTCAAAACCTGTTGATCGGCTCGTCGAAATCGATGCGGTGCCGCCGGACGAATTTCAGCCATTTCGCCCTCACTGAAGGCCCTTGTTGGAAAGAGATGCATCGAAATGCCTGGTGTATAGCTAGTATTTTTACAGCTTTCAATGTTTGGCGCTCCGACCGCACAATATCTCCCGCCTTTCTTCTTATCGCCCTTTTTTGTGTTACGAGTCAAATCATTCTACGTCACATGACGTCACACAAGCAAGTCACATGACATTTTGGCCGCGCGCTCAGGAGGACACTTTTGAAGTCAATATACGCGTGTTTTGAGGGCGAAAAAAAAAGGTTTTTTAAGTCTTTTTGACACATTTTTATTTCAGAACATTTTTTTATACATATCAAAGAACCAAAAACAGCAAAAAACCAATTCGTGTCATATACACTTTAAAAGTCTGCAGCTAACTTAGTGGTGAAATGTACGGCGCATACATTTCTTTTGTTTTTTCTTTTTTTTTTACAGAAAACGAACAGCATAGACCCATCGCACAACGGAATCGTGTTTATGGGATTAATTGACTCATTGAGTTGTATAACTATTTTATCTACATGTAAATATACCTGATACTTTGGCAAACGTTTCCTATTGAACGTTTTAAACTCCAAATTAAACTCAAAACATATTACGGTCATACTATAATTCTAATTCTTTACTCTTCGAACCTTTAAATACCCTATTTATGCATTTGCGAGTATCATTTCAGGTTGAAAATTCAAAATAACCTGGAATTTTGGGACAATGTGCTGTGTTACTCCATGTAGTGATCGCTTGTTTTGCCGATTGTTCAACAAACAACAACAACAAACAAAAATTCATGGATGTTACTAAAACGAGGATCGGGGAACGGGGAACGGGGAACAGGGAACGGGGAACGAGGAACGAGGAACGGAGAACGAGGAACGGGGAACGGGCAGTCAGCGGTGTTCGCCATAAACAGTAGGTCCTTCATGTATGCATGGTTGTTATTGTAAAGAAAATTTCAAAATGGTGGTCGCGACGAGAAAGCGAACCGAACCACGGAAAAAGCAAATTATTATAGTTTCATCTCAGGTAATAAGATTTAAAAGGAACTTGGAATCGTAACGTTGTGTTTATTTGTGCTTTGTATCTTCTGGCAGAGGTAGTGTATCACCGTTTTTGCAGCGATGAATCGAAACGAATAAAATCGAGATCAATCAGACTCAAAGCAGTAGTGCAGAGTAGTGACACCCAAAACTATGCTTTTATTCCTGATCGCATACAAGTATTGCTTCTACAAAGGATTCAAAGGTAAAATACAAAGCCTGATAAATGAACAGTACATTTATTGTCAATCAGTTAAACTAGGGTGTTTTTTCTAACAGCAATAACCAACATATTATCTAGTCATTGCTTTATTTACAGAAACCGTGTGCAAGTAGATCGAGTATAGCTTATTACAGTGCAATTTTGCCCTTTGTGGAAATTTTGTGTTATTTTGCAATTGTGTCATGTTAATCATTTATATTACCATAGACTGGAGGGAATATTACAAACAGCATATGTTTACCTTATTTACTTTCAAGAGTCCCTCGATCTCAAATAATATGTGCTTTTTTTACTATTGAATTTTCTGGATTTGACTATAACAGAACATGGCAATGCTTTGCATTCCTTATATGCAAAAATCTGTACAGTGCATTACCACAGCATTATCTTGTATTGTACTCATCTCATCCAATTTCTGTCATGGCTGTGATTCAGCTAAAATTCCATACAACCATTACCTTACTTAAACAAGCATCTCAAACTTGGTGTGTTCAATTGTTGATATTCATCACACGCTTTAGTGTGTTTTAACGTTAGAATCAGGGCTTGTGCTACTCCTTGAAGTCCTTGAAACGCCCTGGAATTTAATTTTAGATTTCAAGGGTGCTTGAAAATCCCTTGAAAAGAAGAATTTTTGCTGAAAGTGCTTGAAAATAATGAAAACTCCTTGAATTTTTGTTCGGATGGGAAATACATTAGGACTGTATTGAAGTAATTCAGGGATTGAGCGCATATTTCAAAATAGGGGACAGATTTTGCGAAACCTGCGCTGTTGCATACTAAAAATTCATTTTACAGTCAACTCTCGCCTTGCGGACACCCCGCTATTACGGACGCTCGCTATTACGGACAAATTTCAGATCCCCGGCGGAAACTATAGAGGTTTGACTGAAAACAACTCCCGCTATTACGGACTCTCGCTATTACGGCATTACGGACACTTTTGTGGAACCAACGTAACAATTTTATTGTTTTCACTCTCGATAAAGCGGACACTGAAAAGTTCTCATGTAACATGATTACGTAAAATGGCAGTCTGTTCTTCTTCATTTGTCAACAAACACTTCAAAATAGTCTGGAATGTTTATTTTCTCGTACCGCCGGTCAGACTTGTTTCATGTAGACTTTTCGGTATCTTCACTTCAGCTTGCGCCTTTTCCTTTTAGGCTCTTCAGTCGCTAAACCCTCATCCTCCTTTCTCAACGACTTCCTAGCACTCTCGCTACTGTTGATCAGCTCGTCCAGTCTTTCAAGATATGTTTGGTCACCATACAGTTCATAAATGACTGGAATCTCAAGCCCTAGACCGCCACCTCTGTTAATCCTCTTCCCGCAGATTATAGACAACCCTCTGTGGTTGTCCCTTTTCAAAAAGCACGACACAATTTTCGACAGCCCCAGAGGAATGTGTCCTACAATGCGTCCATTTTCTTCTGTTACGGCCACAGCAAACCTATCTTTTGCATTTTCTGGTTCTCGCTGAAGTGTCCATTGCTTGTTAATTTCAGGCTCAAATACATCTTTGTAGGCATGATGACCTCTCATCCAAGAAAAATATCGCTTGCATTCCTCATTAGTACATTGTTCTGCCATGATGTATTAATAATGTACTGTTCACGAATTGCAAGTCTTGCGAGTTATGATGAATGCGTGTTACAAAATGTACTTTCACTGCGTGAACAGCGCGTGTTCGCATTACGAAACGTAATTTCCGGTTTCAGAAAACTATAGTCACAAGCCATGTGCCATGTGCTTTGGTCATTCGATCGAGTTAACTGCAGCTGAACAAGTTTTCTGGATTTTCATCTACCTTTTGTCATGTCAGAGCGGAATTCCAGTAAGAAATCAAAAAAACCGAGGAATGATCTGTCTTTGGATCAGCGTTTCAAAATAGTAGAAGAACACGAGGGAGGAAATAGCTCCGTACGTCAACTTGCTGAAAAGTATGCGTGTGGAAAAACCCAAGTAAGCAACATTCTTAAGAATAAGGAAAAAATAAGAGAAGAGTATGAAAGAGGGCTGCCTATAGCAAGAAAGCGAAATCGTACTTCCCAGTACTCGGACCTAAACGATTCTGTTTGGGAATGGTTTAAGAAGATAAACGACCAGCATGTACCAGTTGACGGCCCCATGATCCAAGAGTTTGCACAAAAGGCAGCAGAGCATCTTGGTTACTCTGATTTCAAGGCATCAAGTGGTTGGCTCACAAGGTTTAAAGAGCGACATAATCTATAATCATAATCCCAGCACAAAGTTTGTGGAGAATCAGCGGACGTCTCAGAAGATACAGTGGTTTCGTGGAAAGAGCGTCTGGGATCCATTATTTCTGGTTATGACCCGACAGACATTTGGAACCTGGATGAAACCGGCTTCCTGTTTCGCGCCTTACCCGACAAGAGCCTTTCAGAGAAAGCCAAAAAATGTAGGGGTGGCAAGAAATCAAAGGAACACTTAACTGTCGCCTTGCTGGTTTCTGCAACAGGGGAAAGGATAAAGCCCATTGTCATTGGAAAATTCGCAAATCCAAGGTGCCTGAAAAATGTCAATAGAAATGATCTGCCTTGCGAATATTTACATCAAGCCAAGGCATGGATGACGTCAGATCTCCTCCACAAGATTCGAAGCCAATTGAACAGCTTCTTCAAAAGCAAAGACAGGTCAATATTGCTTTTTCTGGACTCTGCTGGTTGCCACCCGTATGACCTTAAAGGCCGTTACTCCAATGTCAAACTTGTGTTTTTTCCTGTAAATTGCACGTCAAAACTTCAACCCCTAGACTTAGGCGTAATCCAGAACTTTAAGGTACACTACAAGAAGTTACTGTTAAGGCATGTTATCACCCTGGCTTCGGAGGAAAACAGCGCAAGTGGCATCGCTAAAACCCTCGATGTTCTGCAAGCCATGAACTGGATGGCAACTGCATGGTCCAAAGTCGAGGCTTCAACAATAAGCAAGTGCTTTGCTGCTGGTGGAATATCAGCTGACGTTGCAGACGTAGAAGATGAAGGCGACCCTTTTGATGACCTGGACACAGAACTTCAGGATCTGATTGAACATGCTGCACCTGGCTGTGGTATTAGCACCGAGACATTCATCCGATCAGAAGAAGAATTACCAGTCTGTTATAGCATTTGCAACGAACAGCAGCTTCTGGACTCAATCAGTAACCAGAGTCAAGAAATTGTGATTGAAGATGATGGTGAAAGCGGGAGTGAAAACGAAGAGAGTGAAAGTTCATCTGCGGCTTGCCCACAGACTTCCACTCTAAAAAGCTTTGCAGAAGTTGTTGCCAGTGTTCAAGAAATACAGCGTTTCCTGGTACAGCATGGGCAAGTCTCACTGGCAAGTGATTTTAGTAGTCTTGGTGATAAAGTCAGTGAAACTGCTGTCAAACGAAGAAAGCATCAAAGCACGCTGGATGACTATTTTAAAAAGAAATAAAAGCATGTGATATCTGACTTAACAGCCTGACGTTTGGCCAGGTTTCTTTTCAGTTGATGACAGTCTGCACAGTGAACTGCAGGGAACAGTTACTGTTTGAAATAGACCGAGTTTGATCGTCTTTTTTTAAATTAATATTTCAGTTTCAGTTCACGTTGTTACGTTTTTGTTCGGCACGGCAATTGAAGGACCGTATCGTTTAAATGTGGTGTTTATCGTATACTTGGCACATTTAACACATTAAAGATATAAAATTACCCCACTGGTATAGTGTATATTAACTTAGCACCCTTTAATGGCACTTTTATTTCCGTACCCCGCTATTACGGACTCTCGCTATTACGGACACAAAACGCCGGTCCCGAGGGTGTCCGTTATAACGAGAGTTGACTGTATATCTGGGGGAGCTTTTTGAAACAATGCAAGACAAAGTAAACTTGCTTTGAATACTCCTCGAAAACTCAGTTTTTAGTACTTGAATACTCCTTGAATTTTATGTCCAAAAACTGTGTAGAATAAAAGTAGCAAAAATGAAGGTACTTGTTAAAAAGCTCAGTCATGGCGATTTTCAGTTTTTTTTTTGTCAAAACTGCCTCAAATTAGAATTAAGTACCTTTGTCGTACACAAAATACTTAAAGAACACAAAGAGGTAGATATCAAGTGACTGTTTGAAGAGAAAAAACAAAACCATAATCTGAGTTTTGCGAGTTATCCAAGAGAAAATAACAAAACCAGAATCTGAGTTTTGCGAGTTCTCCAAGACAGAAGCGATAAACTTGAAAAAATTAGCTTCATTTTTTTAAGATGTAATCCATTTCCATCCTGGCCATCTGCAGCCCAGGACACTAATGTTTACTCTTAGAGAATAACTTTAAATTGTGTGTTTCCTTGTCTCCTATGTGGTTTTTGGGGCGATTTAGAGCGTTTCCAGTGAGTTTTAGTTCCATTGCTTTCTCTCTGATATATCGGAGAGAAAGCAATGGAACTAAAACTCACTGGAAACGCTCTAAATCGCCCCCAAAACCACATAGGAGACAAGGAAACACACAAGCGAAGTAAGGTAGGCAATTTTCATTGGAATCTTGTTCGTATTTTTTAGCTCCTAGAATGGACCGTTTTTTCTCATACAAATCCTTATAATTTCGATCGTAACGGTTACTCTGACACATATAGCTTGGGCTACCTGTGCTCGATCTACTTGCACACGGTTTCTGTAAATAAAGCAATGACAACATAATATGTTGGTTATTGCTGTTAGAAAAAAACGCCCTAGTTTAACTGATTACCGGGGCCAGCCAAAGGCTGGAACCGGTTATAAAATACAGTCTGTTCCTTTCGGTTTTTTTCAACGTCTCGTTTCCAGTGCCCCGCTTTCCGCTGTGACGAAATCGTTGTCATAGTAACTTTACTTGCTCAGATGTATCGCTGGGTCAGTTGAATTCTTATTCGCCATTTTGAGAAAAGCACGAGGCAATGGAGGGCATTCAAGACAAAGATTATAACTTTTTGGGGAACGACAAGTTCGCCAATCTTTACGAGAGACGACTACTTCATGAGCGAAAACTTAAGAGTGGATATTTAGAGAGACGTATTTACGAGCGACCACTTAAGAGTGACACTCTAAAAGTTGGTGTATTTAAATCAAGAACCAGTTACTTAAATGAAGAACCAAACATCTTGTTTTAAGATGACTAGTCTTGATTTAAGTACTGTTTTTCAAGCACAGAATATTGTTTCAAGACAGTGCTTAAATTACTCAAAAGGAATTTGTTTTAAGATTACAATTCTTATTTTCATCCAGGTTTTAAGAGTTGGGGTTATTGTTTTTAGAATAATTGTAATTCAATTTAATACCAAAGAATAGGCTCTTCAATATAAATTTTATTTTTCCATTTTTATAATATAACAGCACAGGATGCCCACAATAGTTGAATTGAACATTTAAATCAAGCTATAATGTTTCCTGTGGTTTGCAGCCATTGGATGGATAGACATGTGATCTGAAAACAATAAGCTCTGCACACAAGTACAGTGCTGACACATCTATCCATCTAAAAGCTGTAAACCCTCATAGGAAACCAGCTAAGCTAATGAGCTGATATGTATTTTTAATGATTAATATATTCAATATTTCAACTATTGTGAGCTCCTGTGATGAAAGTAATATTAATTATAAATAAAACTGTGGTGAACAGTTTAATGTAATGTTAACAGCACAAACTTATGGTGTAGGAATTTTTCAACTTTAGTGCAGTCAGAATAGGTTGCCAGCTGAGTTTGTTGCTGAGACCGATTTAACACATGGAACAATTTTGAAGGGTACAACATAACTAGATAGTAGATATAACAAACTTACATTCCACTTTAAAATTATCTATGTTAAAATGTAAACAGTTTTCAAACAAATAAAAAGGGAAAGGGAAAATTTAAACCAGGAAGATTTGTCTGGTAACATGAACCTGCTCTTGAAAATGAATCTTTATAGCCAAGAAAGATGATTTTCTTTCATAATGATATATAACAAGTCTCTAAATTTGTGTGAATGACACACAAATGGCATATCAAGTTCCTCTTGTTTGACGACTTCAAATCCCTCAGGAAGATCGGGTTCATTGACCTGAAAGGCATTTAGAGTTTGATCATAGTGTGAAGTAGTCACAACATGAAGGGCAAAGAAAATGCCATGATTAGCAACAAACCAAATTTTAGCTATCCTTCCAAACTCTGGCAACCCATTCTGATTACCAAAGTTGAGAAATGAATCCTTGCCCGGCTTATAGAGAGTTCCAAATTTGAACACTATCTAAAGAATATATTTCTGTGACACCATAAAGACTGCCCACTCCAGTAAATCTCTCTATGTTTGTCATTGCAATCTCTTTATCATCACCAAATAGTTCTTTTGTTATTCCAAACGACATGTCTTCTCTGAAGATGGGACCATTATCATCATTAGTAAACTTAATATAGTCAGCACACAGTGAGGATTGATACCTCTTTGACAGTGACAGCGGAAGGTTTTTAAAATTTTTGATGATCTTTGCCTGATCTTTGAAATAGGCATGCTTAGCTTCAAAACGCATACACCATGAACGAACAAGTGGTCCAATTTCAAAATTAAAGAAGGCAGATGAATGAGGTAGTGTTGTTTGGGTATAATATTATTAGTGTTTCCGTAAAGAGATTTGAATAACATAAGATGCCCCTTAATGAGCTGTTTCATGTAAACAATAGTTGTCAGAGAAACCTTATGGGCAAGACAAATAGACATAAGTTCAATAACTGAAATAAAGCATCTCCATCTGTCCGTGTTTATATCAACAAATTCAGCCAAAATAAAAGGCAACACATTTGCAAGAAGCCACATCTGAGAAGCACTTTGTCCAAGATTAGTGGAAGCTCCTTTTTCCAAGTCTTTATCTAGGATTAATGAAGGCTTATTTTTAACATAAGAATATCCATAACCAAACTGCTGAATTCTGTTGTTCAAATCTACTAGTCCAAAAGCTTTAATATCATTTATGTAATAGTTTAGAAGAAGTTTAATTTCATATGCTAGGACTCCTTCCAAGAATACATGCATGACATCCTGGACAAGCTGCTCGCAGGGGTCAAAATAAGGTGCTTCAAGTAACTGAGTTCTTGTGTTTATGCCATAGCATTTGGCGTAAAATTTTTTTAAGTCTTCAGAAGCAGCATTCTCTATTTGTAATAAATGTTGCATGTGGTTGTCCAAGCTGCGTAGCTGGAACTCTTCTTCTATAAATAAACACTGCATATCTTCAAATTTTGCCATGCAATGGCGACATTTCCTTTTTGCCCCACCCACTCCTTCCTTAAACCCACCTGCCTTATTACTGGCTGGTGTATCAGCCAGAAATGCAAGGATACCTCCCCTAAGATTAATAGGGCCATCAGGTAGGGAGAAAGTGTAACCTCGATCGGAACCAAGAATTTTCATGTCCTCTACTAATGGTTCCATAACCTTGTTAAATCCATACTCTGGATTTGAAAGGTGTTCTGTTTTGCATACAGCAAAAAGATGAATAGACTTAAGTTTTGATCTGTGTGAGGGGGGCAAATTTGCAAGTTGATAATAGAAAAAGCTCATTTTGTGGTTCTTATTAGTTAATGGGTTAACAAAATTAACATCATCATAATAAAGTAAAAGGATAAGAGCTCTATCATCATTTGAAAATAACTCATGATCTTGAAAGAAAGTCCCATCACAGAAGTCTTTCAGGATACTCGGATCAGCACTTGTTTTTGGCCCAGCCAAAACCATGTCCAACATTTTAGAACACCCAAGCTGCACTTGGATTGTCTGAAGCACTGGGATGTAATAAAATGCATCGTCCACCTCCACAATCTTTCTTTTATTGGCTCTTTTTACAACAGCCCGATGTTTTCCCAATACATACTTCACTGGTTCCTAGAAATGTTAAAATTCAATATCTATAAATTATGCACATCACAATATAATATAATAAAGGTACAGCGTGCAAAGCATTATATAACACCAGTATGCCTCATTATTTTTCATTTGATATTTCCTGAGGGACTAAAATGAATAATAGTATGATGTGGATCAACTAGTTAATTTTGTTGTCTGAACATATTCTTGAGAAAAACAGACAAGAAAATGGATTAAACTTACAATTTTGTTGGCACCATTGCAGTTGCTTTCGTTGCTAAATGTTGCACTTAATGGAGTCCTCAATATATCCAGTTCCTGAACTGCTTCATCAAAAACACTTTCAATATTCTTAAAATCTTCGTTCCCAATATCTGCATCATGAAGAATCTCTCCAACATTTCTTTTAACTTGTGTTAACATTTCTTGCATTAAATGATTGGTTGCAACTGCAATATTCTGCACAGCCTTTCCTGTTAGACGGTTTTCTCCCCTAACTTTGCAAAGAAATTTTTTGGTAACAACATTTAAAGGCTCATTGTTTTCAGTGTTGTTATCATTGAAATCATTTGATTGATCACAGCACCCATCCAACTCTGTATAAGTCAATGACCCTGCTTCTCTCTGATCTTCACTTTCTTCATCAACACTATCACTTATATGGGAAACTTCTCCATGTGAACCTTTTGAATAAACATCAAGGGAAAATGTTAGGTAAATTCTGCTATTATTTTCAAGCCACAGCCAAACAGTTCCCCTCAAGGGTCAAAAGTGAGGATGTAGGAAAAATGTCAAGAGGATAAAGTTATCATGGTTCCTTGCTGTTGTTTTTTAAATGTTCTAATCTTTACAGCTAACAGAGATAGGTCACATTGAAAAGGTGATAATTTCACTTAAATCTTATACTATGTTTTGCCAAATTCCAAGAACCTCCTTAGAAATTTGAAAAAATTGTTTTGTACCCGTCATAATCAAGTAATTTGTAAATACCCTTATTTGCCCTTGTATCTTATCTTACCTCACCCAATTTTTTACACTTTTTTTCATCTGGAGATTTCTAACATTAAAGTATACCCCAGACTGAGAGGGTCTGAGAGGGGACACACCACCACCATACCACCCCCGGCTAAAAAATAAAATAAAAAATAAATAGGTAACACTAATAGACTTAACAAAATTCAAGAGTCTGCAAAATTCCATCTCCCACCATTGTCAGTTTAACCTGTTGTTGAAGGCTAACTTGTGCTTCCTTCAGTGTATAGTATTCCCCTCAAATCAAAGAAAACCACAAAATAATTGTAAAATCTCAAGGGAACGATTGAGATGGATTACGAACAACTGCACATTGAAATGGTTTTGAAAGAAGAACAACATTAATGTAGTTCCTGTAAAGAAGTGTTGTGGCGAATCTAGTGGAAGGCCCCCCCCCCCCTTATTTTGCAAAAGTGCCTAACATGTTTTTCGTTTTGTTCCACTTGCACTCCACCGCCCTCCCTCACTCCCCCCTACCTCCCCCTTCCTCCCTCCCCCCTCCTCCCTCCTTCCCCCCTCCTCCCCCCCCTCCCCCCCCTCCTCCCTCCCTCCCTCCCCCCCCCTTAAGAGCAAGTAAATAAACAAGTCAATCGATAAAGAGGTGGATTTTACCTGATTAACAAAAACATATTAACGCATTATATACCTTGCAACACCGGTATCGTCAGAATTGCTGCTGTACAAATACCTGACATGTACTCTCCGCACATGCTTTGTGAATGAATTCACTTTGGTGAATTCCTTCGTACATCCAGCGATTTGACAACGTATTTTCAAGTGTCGATCATCATGCTTTGTATGTTCCGAGTTGTAATGCGTCAACAGAGATATAAGCCATAGTGCCGAAAAGGTTGCACAAAGAAGGCATTTTCATGCCATCTCCACGTCGCTTGAGAAGATCAAAGGGCTCTTAAAGCCATCTCGTCAAAGCGTTAGAACGTGAGGTTAATAAAAACAAAATAGAAGAATTGATAGTGAATATGGTAAAGATGCCGTTGTAGCGCACCTTTAGAATAAGTCTACTAAAAATACGTACATGAAAACATCACATGATGCAAATCAGCCAATAGAAATTTATGTTCACGAAATGGGCGTAGTTTACATTTTCAAAAAAAAAAACAACTTTAACATGCAAGGCTGATCAGACAGCAAATTTGTTCGATTTATTTTAATAAGATATGCCCGATATTTCGGTTAGACAAAACTAACCTTCATCAGGGGCTAGGAAAGCTAAGTGAAGATGGAAACAAACGGTTACAATATTTAAAATGGGCTAAGATAAATTGCTGGCACACGATAGGCTAATAAACAAGTAACGGTCCAACTATATATTGCTACTGTTTGTTCTAGTGGTCCTTGCATTTTTACAGAAGTTATTTACATTTTCACGCTAGTGACTAAAATGGGGTCCTATTATTTGATTATACAATAGACGTGTTTAGAAAATGTTATAGGCTGGGCCTTATTATTATTATTATTTATTATTATTTTTTTTTTGCAAAAGGAGGGGAACCCGTACCCCTCTGCTAACAACTTCTCTGTACAGCATTGGGGGATCTGTTCTCATCAGTGCCCCACTTTTTCAAGACCAAAAGCCAGAATAGTCCTAAACTTCGACGACTAAGGAGAGCTTTTTTTCACAAGATTTGGTGCCGTTTTTTCACCACAAGCAAGAAAGCGTCTGGTAACTATCTGTCTTCGCTTTGGCGAGTGCGTGCATTTCAATTTTGTGGTTTTGGTTTTGGTCTCGCGAGTTTTCTCGCCCTCGCGTTACGTGGAGATGGCCGCGCGTCCCGCACACCAGCCGTTCGCCCACACTAGAACTTACTGTCCGCTTGATAGCGGAGGAAAACCTGGATCTTGACTCGCTCATTATAGCGCAGTCGTTACCGAACTTTAAGGAAGAAATCGTTGGGATTGTACCCCTCTACGGAGGAAAGTGCTTCGACATCAGCCTCCGATCTACAGAATCGGCCACGCGGTTCGCGGCATCGGGCTTTGACTGCGAAAGCCGCGTTATCCCTTTACGCCTTTTAGGGCAAAAAGCACTACACGTGTCATGCTTCATTCCCGTTGAATTCCCCGATGAAAACCTGCTACAACTCGTGGAACAATACGGCGACCTCAAAGCACGAGCAGTCTGCCGGCTTTGCTTCAAAGCCACGGGCTCAAGCACATCGAGAACAGCATCCGTGTCGTAGAATTCACACGTTTACAAAAGGCAGTGTCACGCAAATTAGTCACTCAAGGGCTCGAGTTATTTTTTAAGTACACGGGCCAGCCAATACTATGCTACCGGTGCCAGTCTTCCGAGCTCGTTGTTAAAGACTCCCCGAAGGCGAAACGCCGCGAGGCGAACCGCGAGGCTCCAGCGCCCGGAGGGGGGAGTGGGGGGGGGGGGGGACACCAGAGGCCCCCCGGCCCCAACTACAGCAACCAGCAACGATACTCCCCCTGTAACCACAATAGGCCATTTGTACGATAGCATCATTTGACTACAACTACCAGAACTCATTTCGTTTTTCCTTTCTTATTTAAATTTTGTAATCCCAGTGAGGTTTAAATAACAAAGGCCCTAATTTGCACTACAAAATAAAAAATGAACCTCCGTGCGACCCTTCTTATGACTTTTACAAAAAAAAAGAAATAGTTATTGTTGAAACTGCATGTCTTAAAGTATTTAACAAGTAATGAAGAATTAAATTTCAACTTGCATTCGCCTTTCATGTTCTCAGATAAAGCATTTTCTACTTCACCCTATACTAGTTACTGAGCGTGAAGGGTCCATAACCCGGGATCACAAATCCCATTTCCCACACACACGCACACACACACACACATTCATGACCAGCAAAGCCGCGTAATCAACTGGCTCGAACTCACGTAAGCGTGCAAACATTAACTTTAAAATACATTGATTACCGTTACTCCTTGTTTTACATTGCATTACAAAACTTATGGTATCAGTCGTAAAAAGTTCGTACGGGTCACAATAAGTCAATATTCATTCCAATGTACGAAAACAAATTCAGAACTGTAACACGAACGTAACTCACGGTGTTTACCGTATACACGGTACCTCACCCCTAGAAATATATTTTCAGAATTAACTCTATGTACATTAAATAGTTGAATGGTAAAATATTTCTTGTTTTCAACGTCGCGTTTGTGAGTTTATTTTTAGAGATTTGAATTTACAAAATGGTAATTAGATGACGCCAACCCTGCCAATTTACAATGCGCAGTTTACAGCTTGAGGATAATAATTTGATAAATACTAAAAAATAAACTGTGGAAAAACGTAAGAATTCACTAGCATCCGTGAGATTTTCAAAACAGATCACCATATCTGTACAAGCCATGTCGGGATGCAATCCCGAACGCCATTATGAAACAACGGATCAGGAGGTTCTTCAAGCTCCAAGAAACACTACTCAAAAACAGAATAAAACAAGGAGCTAAAACATAAACTGCAAGAAGTCATTATTCCAGTAGAGATACGGCAGCTTCAGACTTTGATCTTAGACACTTACATCCGTGATAAAGATCCACTTTCTCACAAGTCTTGCACACCGCAGACTTAGACACTAAATCACCGGCTGAGAAATTGACTGATCCAAGCATATTCATAAAAATTAACAAAAACTGCAGCCGATCACTACTTATCTTGCAGCAAAAGTTAGCCAAAGACGCCCCAACATTATGCCAAGAGAACTAGCATAACGAAGGCATAGAGAAACAATAATTCTATAAATGGCAGTGAGTGTGCACAGCATGTAAACTGACCTCCTGTCATTAAAGAGATTTATATCCCAAAGATCAAAGAGTCATACAATACATCGAGCATTTGTCAAAGCTATTCTAGAGGTTTCTTTATACATTTTGCAACTAGCGGGAGTCGTGTTTGGCCTGTCACTTTTATAATACTGATATTCTCAAATTAGTATATGTATATCATATGTTTAATAGATAAAATACTACATGTAAAGAAAGCCAAATTTAAAAAACGTGAAAAGTATGAAAAGTATGATTTTCTAGTACTTAGGAAACAAAACTCTTTCATCCCTGACGAAGTTAACTTTAAATATATATAACCAGTTATTCAGATTCCCGTTTTGGCGATTATAAATAACAAAGGAATGAATGATCGTGACAGTGGAACACTCAAAAAGGTCTTTAATATCTGAATACACATGCATTCCAAAGATATCCATAACGGAAACTAGTGTAGTAATTAACCCTTTTAACAAATCAAATCAAATCAAATCAAAACTTTATTAGCATTCCCATTTACATACATGGTATTGCCTATTACACTAACAGATTAAACTAGAATATAGTGATTGCAGTCCTTGCTAACAGAGTGTTTCGTCTCTCTGAAGGTTCATATATAAAGTGACCCACCTGTGTCAACATTGTTAAAAAAGAAATTAATTCTATATGTATTTTGTAGTTTCAAAAAACTTTTACAATGTAGTGAATTTCTTAGGTCAGAATATGAAACACAGTCGAAAAAGAAGTGAATTTCTTCTTCAACGTCATTTGGTAAACGGCATTCGCAGTGCCTCAAATCTCTTGGAATTTTTGGTTTTGCATGTCTACCCGTTTCAACACGTAGGCAATGATTTCCTGTTCGAAACTTAGCCAGTGTTCGTCTGTGTTTCATATTTTTTATTACGTCATAACAGTTACTAGAACTTCCTGTGTCATTTGTGAATTTAGAATAAAAATTAAGCTTGATGTTTAGTTGAACAAGCTTCATCTGATGTACCTTACATTCTGATTCTATATTATTAATAATTCTATTTAAGAAAATTTTCATGGATTTCTGACTATTTTCCACGAAAAGAGAATTTGTATCTGATATACCTTGGAAAGTTTCTAAAATTTTGTTTATTGAGGTCATAAAACTCGGATTGTCATGCAATGCAAGGGTATTTGATATAGATAGACACTGTTTTGCAATTACTACCACAAACAGACTCAGTAGATGGGGTTAAACGGATGTTTATTCAAAATTGATACTGCACAAGAGACAACACCCTAGACCGCCAAACCCAAAGGGGAAAAAGAATGAAATAAGGGTTTGAGAAGAAGAAGTTACGATGTGGTAGAGAGTCTGGTTATGATAGAATGGAGAATTTTAAACTTATTTTCGTTGGAAAGGGTGAGATAGACTAAATATGCGTCACTCTTCCAATCGCCATGCGATTTAATAAAAGCTGTAGGCGCTCGATAACAAAAAGCAAATGTAGCGCCCCCGCGACGAAAACTGTGCGAGGAATACTGTGCGGGATTAAACCCAATGGCTGAAAGTGACTTCTTAATAAAAGCGTTATACTGGTGAGCCAAGATAGGCCTGTTCGATCCCCGAGATTGACAAACGAATAATGGTGAAGAGGGCGACAATTGTACACTAGCTAAATATTGCCTAAGCGCGGTGACAGGACAAAGGGGCGAACCGGGAATAAACGGCAAGGGAATTTCTAAAACGCGCTCCCGAAACTGGAGTGTCTCCGTGCGCGTGATACGCAACAAAACCCCTTGCGGTGTGAAAGTCACGCTAGATAGCGTCAAAAAATACGCCTGGGAATCGCCAATTTCAGACAACTTATACGGTACTAAATTAGAGATACGTAAAAAAGAAAATAAGGCTACTTAAAATAAAGCACACATGCAGACGTGCAAATGATTATCTAAATCGAAAAGACGGGACAATTGTAAAAGGATCTCAACAGTGATCGGTTCTTTTCGTGCGACACAATCACCCAAGATCCGACGCTTCGCTCGTTTGGCAAGATAAACGTCATAATCGTGAAGAAAGGCAAAACTGGCACCACACGAGCGGTTAATATGTGAAATAACGCTCAAATAATTAACGATCGAACGGTATGACGTTAAAGAACGTGACAAAAAAACTAAATAAAGCAAATAAACGGATTTGGAAACTGGAAAAGGTAAGAAATCGAAATATTGGCAAAACAATAAATATGTTCGCATATAGCATCTCATAGAGCGCTTTGTGAAGTCGCAAAAAGCATGGACCTGAATAGTTCCTAAATACTGCTGCAAAGCGTCGATGTGATCTGCGAGATTAAATTGAAAAACAGAAAGAAAAAAAAATCAATAAACTTAATAAGGATCTATGAAAATAAATGGAAGTAGCTACTTAATATACATTATAAACGAACTTAGAGTCGCTAGGAAATACTTGGGTAAGGTTCAAGGTAGCTACGGCATGCTGCACATAGTCTGAGTACGAGGAGTCTAAGTGAGAACGACTCAACGCATCCGCTAAAACGTTAGACTTCCCGCTAATGTAACGCGCAGATAAACGGATATTGTTAAGAGACAGCAACAACCAAAGTTCACGTAGACAACGCTGCATGAAGGCGTTCGTTGAACGTTGATTGTTCAGTGCGTATACGCTGACCTGATTGTAAGCAGTTCGAGCTGGTTAATGTTCAAATGTTGACTAGCAATAAAAGGAGGAAACTTGGCATGGAAGAATTCCCCAAAACACACTGCACCACAAGCATAAAGACAAGCATCACATGAGAACAGTTCTGGATCGGACACAGTAATGGCGGTCGGAATCACTGAGACACCATTGTAGTGTTGCTCTTGCTTTCACAAAGGATAACACAGGAATGAATGGATCGTGACAGTGGAACACTCAAAAAGGTCTATCTGAATACATGCATTCCAAAGATATCCATAACGGAAACTAGTGTAGTAATTAACCCTTTTAACATATCTATGATAAAAACACTCAACTGCATCACCTTCCTGACTCTTCAACGAACCAGATACAAACACGAATAAAAAGTCAGCAAAGATTGTTTGTGAAGCAAAGTAACAGGTGAAGTTAAATCGAATTTAAGAACTCTACTAACTTACCGTTTCCTAAACACAGATTTTAAAAGCCCGTAATCGTCACACTCGTCGGACTCCATCCTCAAACACGTGCAGACTGCACAATCGGTCAAACCTAGGGGAGGGGCTCGAAACGCAACATTCATATATTTTCCAACTAGGGTTGAGTGAGGCATGAAGTGGAACTTGAAGACAGTTTGGACAATAAAGTTTAATACTGTTTCGTGTTTTTGTTTCGTGCCATTTTAAAGTTATTTCTGCTTTTCTTTCTTTGTTTTTTTTTTTTGGTAAAAATCGTAAGGAATTATTTTTCTGTTTTTTTTTTCATCCGCATTTTATCATCCGCATTTTGTTATCCGCATTTTATTATCCGCCGTCCGCCGTCCGTCATCCGCCATCTGCCGCCATCAGGTCCGCGTTTTACAGAACGGTGAACTCTCATAACTCATAACTCTCATAACAGTGAACTCCGAGACGACCGGCACAACAGTCATTTGTATTCCTGATTCAACTCCAGACACGTCCTCAAAAGAACCAGAGACTGTTATCATAATATTGTGCACGGTAGCTAAATCAACAAAACTATGACGTCTTTCCCATACTATTGCATGATCAAACCGTAACAGCAATGAATCAAAATAGAACAAACGCAATTTTGCTCTGCCATATCGCTCATATTAAAACACAAACTTTCCCGTCCCATTTAACTTTCTTAAAACGTCTCCATTCGTAAAAATACACCGTGAAATTCTCAAACTGCGTTTGCCAAAAAAAAGAAAAACGCAAAGCAGCTTTAATTGCTTTACGACAAATGATTGAAACTGATAGGTAACCAGGGACCGCGCAGAGGGAGGGGCTGGGGGGGCTTTAGCCCCCCCACTTTTTTGCAAGAATAAAAATAAATTAAACAAAAAATAATTTAACAAAAGTAACGGAGTGAAACATTATAAAAAATCGTTAATTCAAAAGTGACCAGTGTTACTGGCAAAGACAAACGCGCAGATAAATAGACAGAATGAAGCATTAGTCGTTACAATTGTAAAATATTTTTTTGCCCTCGATCTGCATAACTCTTCATATCATACTCAGCCTCGTGCAATAATTGCTGAGTAATTATACAGCGTTGAGTTCAAGGCAGCTCAAGCAAAATCGTTGGATTTCTGGCTTATTTATAGTAATTAAAGGTTGATATCAGTTACTGGTATAACATAACAATCTATCATATTTCAATTTAGTGATGGTGAATTTTCAAACCCGATAGCAACATCACTGAAGATGTGGAAAAAAAATCAATAGTTTTATCGTTATAATAGCATTCTCCGTCACTTTAGAGAAATTGAATCGAAATCCACAAGCATGACCCCCCCCCCCCCCCCCCCCGTCCACACACAAAAAAAAAATTCCTTCACGCATTCTTCTTTAGCCCCCCCACTCGAAAACTTGCTGCGCGGTCCCTGGTAACGTGAGATATCGAAACTTAAGAAGAACTTAATACCTTTGCGGTAACGTAATGTGAGATATGACAAGTTCATGACAAGTTTTGACATCCCGATACCCAAGGGAAATTAACAATAGGTCCGGGGGTGCTCCCCAAAAATTTTAGGAGCAGTATGTGACGCCCTTCTTGAAATCCTAACCCGTTTAACCAACCATATCCTCAATTCCCTAATATAGCTTCTATAAAGAAGAAACAACTAACCCCCCCGGACAAAAGTCCACAAAAATTTGTTAACAACTTTTGTCCCCATATTCTAGTGACTCCTATATCTCGTTTTGCGCGCATGCGCTTTAACGAGATAAAAACGGGCGGGAAACTGGACTAAAACAAAAGGACTTGCGACCGCGCCTGGCGAGAAGATTGACAGGAAACAAAGGGACTTGTAACCGTGCCTTCCTTGCCCAGTAGGCGACATGTGAATTCGGTGTTGTGGCGTTTGGTGATGGCGTTGTCGTTTGCAAGTCTAAGCGTGGCGTCGCTTGGCGACTTTTTGCGAAACAAGAAAAATGGAAGATGAAATTATCGATGGCCTTAAAGGTATGGTTGTATCGTTTTTTGTTTTTAGATGCATTTTGTTAAAAAAAGGCTGCAGGAGTTTTTCAGCAACGAACGCTCGCCGGCCATCTTGGACGCTTAACGATGCGCAATCGAACAAAATTCTTTGAAATATTCTTGGCTTTCACTTACGTCATATCAAAATTCAGAAGCATTAAACAATAGATTTCGAATCCAAAATGTTTATGGAATTGTAGAGAGTTTAAAACTACACACCTTGGCCAAATGTTGAAGCGCCAAAGCATTTCGTTCAAGAGTTGTAGGCGAACGAGTATTAGACATTTTTAGTAAGAAATGTATGGAGCGGCCATCTTTGTGCCCCACTCAGGGGCACAAAGATGGCGGCCAAAAATTCAAAGTCTTAATTACACCAAAAATCAAATCCAAACATATTGTATTTGTTATAAGCTCCATTAACTCGGCTTATAAGCACTTACAATGCAAACAATAACTTTCAGCTGATTCAATTTTGTTTATTTTCACAGCTTATTTGTAATAGCGTGACGAATTGCGTGACACATTTAAAACCTTTGTAAATCGGAAGCAAAACATCGTGAAAACCTGAAACTTTCTGTGAAAGATTAATAATACTTGTATCCACATACCACGTTAGAAACAGCTTTGTGGGATGTATAGTTTAGATTTTATAATTTTTATGACGTCATGTGAAAACCAAGAATTGGATATTAGCCTTGCTATGTTCTCAGAGTTATTAATCCAGTTCTTGGAAAACATTTTTTTTACTTGCTGGTCAAATTACGCGTGATTATACTTGTTTTTTAAAATAGCTTTAGGAGGCGAGTTTGGTTATTTTGCGCGGGAAATTAGCTGGGCATAGGCCACGAGCTGCATACCGACCCTCGGCCACGGAAGAACCGAAAACGAATCAATGTTCTGTAAGCTTTAAATTTTCATCTGAACATATAGATTTTGCCATTTGAAAATTTCAAATGAACTGAATCGTAGCAAGAAGATCTAAAATGAAAACGACGAATTGAAAATTTATGGGCGGGGGGGGAGGGAAAAAAGATGGGGGGGGCAAGGGTATTTTAGAGTGGTAAGAGGGGGGCCTTATTTTTTTGTTAGAGAAATAGGGGGTCATCCTTTTTAGGTTCTGCGAGATATCTTATAAATTATTTGTGTTTGTGTAGAAGGGATAACTTCAAAATACAATAGAACAATTTCAAGGATCCAAATAGGTAAGAGGGATATTAACCCAGCTGAAATTCTAACTTAAGTGTAATTGTCGTCTTAAATTCTATGGCTATTTGACACTATGATGAAGACCAATTCCCATCCATCTCCAACCTATTAACAGTCACAGCCTGCTTTAGTTTTGTGAATGATTTTGCCTCAAATACATTTCCACCTTACAAATGTTTGTGCTAGTTTAATAACAGCCTAAGAAGTCATAAAACTTGTTTTAACATACAGTAGTTAATGCTTCAACTTCCTTGCACCAAGCATTAAGAAAAAAAACACAAAATCACTCTTAGCGAAATATGTACATAACAAATGTCTCAGAATGTCAGCAATGCACCTTCCTCGTGTCACCTACTGGCATCCAAGCCTGTCCATGGTGTGGTATATAGTCGGTGGAGCATCAAGAGCAAAACAACCTTGACTGATGAGGCATTTTAATTTTTTCACATTTGAACTGTTAGTCAAGTTTTCTAGTGCATCAACATTGATCTCCTCTTCACATAATGCATGCTGGCTGCATCAGGGAAACAAAGAGGGGGGGGGGCACTTGCCATTTTCAGGGCTGGGAGGGGAGCGCCTTGCAGAAATTTTTATCTTTCAATATATTTTTCCCTCCCCCCTGCCCATAAATAATGACCGGTCCCTTTAATATTTAGTCTGGAGTTGCAGCTTTGTTCTACTTGACTGAACATGGACAGGTTGCCTAGCCGTGTGACGGTGTGCAAAATTTTCCCTCTTGTCGGCGCGTGACACAATGCATGATTACTTGTGGTTGTACTGTAAATGTTTACTCTCTATCTGTTTGTGCAATAATATTTCAGTGAAAGCTGGGTGCATGAGCAAAAGCTGCTATTTTTAATGAATGGAATCATACGAACTTAGCTGCAGAAATTGATTAATGAATATGTTTGAAACTTTGAAACATTGTTTATTTGATGATGAGTGTTAAACACAGTAAAAGAAATTTACAGCAATTTTGTTTAAAATTGGATTATTGACTGGACTGTTGCAATCTTTTATTCAAAGGGTGTGAGGCTTAAAGTTTATTTATACCACAAAATTAATTATTAATACAGTCGAACCTCCTTAATACGGACACCAAAGGGACAGACCCGAGTGTCCGCATTATAGAGGTGTCCGTATTATAGAGGTAGGGATTGTACGAATTTGGTGTCTTCGGGACCAAGAGAACTGTCCGTAATAGAGAGGTGTCCGTATTAGAGAGGTTTCCGTAAGGAGAGATTCGACTGTAGTTATTATTAACCAGAATAAACTTTGATCGCCAAAGGAGGGCTGGATGCAATCTTTTTCGAAGAAACTCTCAATACAATACTCTGAATTTTAAGAAGACAGGAAATCAGTTGTTACTGCTTGTTTGCCAATAATTATTGAAACATGCTTTTGACTTTGGCTTATTGTAGAAAACAATGTGGATGCTTCTACCTTTCTTAAACTTACAAGAGAAGACTTAAAGGACATTTATCCTAAAAGCTTTCAAATAAGAAAGAAAGTGTGGGATTACCTGGAAGACATAGTAAGTGCTCACTGTTCATAACTTAAATTTCCTATTTGGCAATGCTCGCAGCATCTTTTTTTGCTTTGAGAATCAAAATTTCTCGAGGAGGCATTTACTGTATTTTGTTCACACTTCACCAAGTTAGTATATGACCAAAGTTTTATTTTTCACTGGTTTCCAAGCAACGGTGACCACCATAGCAATGACAGTGTTGTCCTTTTTTTTAAACAATGTCTTTTTTTCTCAAAATCTAGCCAGACACTTTATAATGAAACTTTTAACTTTTGTAGTACTACTGTTGTCTACATTTAATGATGCTTGAGAAAAACAGCCTTGTTTAGAACAAAGGGCAATACACTGTTGTTTCTATGGTAGCTACTGTTGCTTCAAAACTGGTGAATAATAAATCTTTGGTCATATGTTACTAAGTTGGTGAAGAATGAAAGAAATCGAAGCATTTCTTCCCTGCAAAAGTTTGATTTCAAAAGATAAACCCTAAGGCAAAAAAAAAAAAAACTGTTGCAAGCCTCTTTAAGCCTCAGTAGTGATCTGCATGAGTTCTCCTTGCAATATCAATGCAGGATCAAGCATACAGGTCAGGAGAATTAATGAAATGATCAACAAAAATTGTCTTGATGTTTTTTAATAACTTCCCTGCAATAGCACTGTGAGAAATGTATGGAGACCAGTAAGGAGAATTTGTATGTTGACTTTGGGGTGTAAAGGGTTAATAATAAAGCCATTGTAGGAGAGCAACCCCCCACCCCCCTCCTGGAGGAAGATAATGGGTGCAAAAGTTTAGAAAAACATTCACATCAACAAAAATTATGTCTTTCATTGCATTTTGCACTCAGTTTTGCTCAGAACTGCATCAAGATTGCTTTTTGCATTTCTCAAGTTGAACATATTGTGTGCAGAAATATAATTTATTGTTTATATAACAGATATTGTGTTGTTTAAGGTACTCTTATGAAAATTGAGGTTGCTTATCCCAATAAGTACCTTATCTTGCACTGAAGTCTTTATAATGAAAATAAAGAGAAAGGCTATACCGTGTAAGTTCCTTTAATATACACTGCTACAAGTGTACCATTTCTGCTAGTGTCATTTATTTTGCCTGCAACACCTGTGCATGTTTGGCTGGTAACTTGAGGTAGTGACAAGTAATAACTAATTACAAATCAAAGTTGTCATTACTTTTTCATGGTCCTATATTCCTGTCATTATCACCATCTTTTTTCATTTTGTATAATGTAGAGGAGTGAAGAAGTTATTTGGACAGATGGCATTGATGAGGTGAGGTCATCACATATTAGGATGTCTGAAGCATGTATCCAAATAATGACAACCTTTGATATGAACAAGTTAATTTTTTCATATGTTTTTCATGTTTTTAAAAAATTGATATCAGAGCTGCAAATAACACACCAGTGTGCCACAATATTTCTTGTCACGATATGAATATCGATATTTGAACAGAATAATATTGTGATGTTATGATACATATACATAAATACATTACATTATTTGCAACTCCCTAGCTAAAAGGGCTTTTCAGTTACAAAGTAAATACATAAAGGGCACTGTTGTTGCATACGATATGTATTAATTGCCTTGTGTATAGCACATAGAGATGTGTATCGTCTCATGGAAAAATATATCATTGTAGCCCTACACTGTATGTATTTATTATATGGCTGATCTACCATTGAACCTTACAGTTTGATTCGCCACCTGAGCATGCAAGGAGTCAGCGACATGTAGCACCTTCAAAGAGCTCACAACCAACTTCTGGTACTTGTTTAGTGTCAAAAATGAGAAGACTGTCTTCACAATCGGCATCCCCAACATCCTCAACTTCTGGAAGGTCCACGCCGAGTGACAAGCTGGATACAGGTGCAAGTGGAAGCTCTGGAACTGAACCAGTGATAGATATAGAGGAGGACTACAAATTCCCAGTGTCAGATGAGCTACAAGTGTATGTCCAGGAGGGCAAATACCCTGACGAAAAAATCCTCAGGCGTTTTATCCGGGATGCTGCTGCTTGCTTGCAGGCAGTAGCAGGAGAAGTCATCAGTCCCTCAGATTTAGTTTTGGCGGCTTCAAAGATATGTGACAGGGTGCAAGTCTTAAAGGACCCAAAACCGGCATATTTCCCCCAGTCACACAAATTTCCTTACTGGGTAATTCTTAATTGCATAATATTTCTTTTGAGCTCTTTAATATTGTTATTCTACTTTTCATTATGAACATTTCTGAATTACAGTAAAGAAAACCCTTACCAACATATGGCTGTATAAGAACTGGGAATTTTGGCTCTCAATATATAAAAACCTATTTCAGCCTGATAATTGAATAAAACTAACAGGCTGATAAATTTAAAAGTCAGTTTCAGGCTTCAAAATATCGTAGTTACTAAAAGAAGGAATGACCTACAATGACCTACAATAACCTACAATGAGCTACAATGAGCTACAATGAGCTACAATGACCTACAATGAGCTACAATGAGCTACAACGATCAGCCACAATGACCTACAATGAGCTACAATGAGCTTTAACGATCTACAATGAGCTACAACGAGCCACAACGACCTACAATGAGCTTCAACGACCCACAATGAGCTACAATGACTTACAAAAAGCTACAATTAACTAAAATTAGCTACAAGGGGTTTATAATATCACCATCCTTACCTTTATATACCGTAGAAAGTTCCCCGATCACTTCTGAAAATCACCGAAAGTAAAAAAAGGCCATACCTGTACAAACATTCCATCTTACATTACCTTTGAACCGGAAGTGGTCTTGGTTCTTGTCGATCACCGCTCAGGGACGTAACTTACAAGGGGGCAAGGTGCTCGTTTTGTTAGGAGCACTTTCCAAGAATACCAAACATTATCCTAAGGTGTCCAAGAATAACCCAGCATGTTTTAAAATTTTTGCAGATTTTCCATGATTCTAGCTTTCGTGGCAGGTGAGAAGCGTTGCGTGACAATCCACGTAGCTACGTGTATAAACGCACTACTATACATGACATAAAGTGTATAAATAATTATACCTCATTTCAAAGCTATTATAATAAAGAATAAAAACATCCTTCCAAGATTTGAAGAAGGAATCACGGGGCCTTTTGCAGATTGCCGATGCTAGCCGATGATTCCCGAAAGGTAGTTACCGATATCCTTGTATAAACAGTTGTGATAAAAAAAAGTTGAAGTGAAATGTTTGAAAGATAATATTTTTGAACCGGGAATAAACTTATTTATAATATGACCATACGGCCCCGCTGACGCAATCCTACAGAAAATAGAATCGCAAGGTGACGTGAGCGGGGCCGGATGGGTTGACGTGAGCCGGTCCGGAAAGATAACGTAAAGATAACGTAGTACAGGTATGGCCTTTTGTTACTTCCGGTGATTTTCAGAAGTGAACGGGTGGTCGCTAATTATTCTCCTCTCGCGGGACCGACCTTTCTATGGTATATAACGGTAAGGATGGTGATATTATAAACCCCTTGTAGCTAATTTTAGTTAATTGTAGCTTTCTCTAAGGCACTGTAGCTCATTGTGGGTCGTTGAAGCTCATTGTAGGTCGTTGTGGCTCGTTGTAGCTCATTGTAGATCGTTAAAGCTCATTGTAGCTCATTGTAGGTCATTGTGGCTGATCGTTGTATCTCATTGTAGCTCATTGTAGGTCATTGTAGCTCATTGTAGCTCATTGTAGGTCATTGTAGCTCATTGTAGGTAATTGTAGGTCATTGTAGGTCATTCCTTCTTTTAGTAACTACGTTCAAAATATAGGTCAAACATAAGTATTTTCAATTGTGACATTTAACTGTACTTTTTTGTTAAAAGAAAAAGCATTTGTTATCTAAACACAATTTTTCTTTGTTTTCTTGACACGAGTTATTTTAGAACCTTTTAATGCCCTAGTAGAACCAATTGCAGGCCTGACCTGGAACAATGTATGTTCTTATTAATGGGTTTTTATGGGGTCTGTTCTAGCACAGGGTTGGTTTCAATCAATCAATGATCTTTAAGTAACAAAACGGACAAACTCCCTTTACCTTGGGTCTTCATTGCCAGTAATTGTCTAGTTTCAAATTCCAATAAAAAAATGGTGATTACAGTATAATAGCACAAACTGAAACTGTATCTGGGTAGATTTCTTATCATACTTAAGCAGTGCGATTGAGAAACACTTGCCTGTGTCTCATGATTGTGAGCATGGCATTAACATATACATGTAAGTCAACAATGCACTTGCATGCATACCTAATTTATATTTTACGCTTTTCATAATTAGCAGGGTGAATAATTAGAGAAAATAATTGTTGTTCTTTGTGAATTCTGCTATTGGCAGGGTACTGTCCATGAACTATTGAAAAGACGATTGCAGAATGTAAAAGGGTACCAGAAAAGAAAAATGCATGGTAAAAAGAAGCGGTCAGCTTGTCTGGAACAAAATGCTGTTGAACTTGAGGAAGATGATTTGCGCTATACAAATGCATATTATTATTATTATTATTATTATTATTATTATTATTATTATTATTATTAAGAACTACATGCCAAGTTGCTGAAGGAAGTCTCAAGCAAGAAAAAAAATCTTCCAGCTATAAAGGAAATTCAAGAAAACACATTTGAGAAAAGAAGACAGAACATACAGCAACTAACTTCAGAGAAGAACATTGTCAGTGATATCACATCCAAGTACTCATTTTTTAAAATACACGAGTGCACTGTAAGTATTATTTTGTTGCTATGACTAGTAAGGTTGCCTGCAAATAATCTTGTAATTGTGCAACACTGGGTCCTAAGCAGTAACTGTGTTTGCAAGATATTAAATAACATCTTGAAAACACAGTTACTGCTTACCTGGACCCCGTGTTGCACAATTATAAGATCCACCATGGTTCACAAGGTTCACCATGGATGGAATTGAAACTGCAGGCTTCTATTTGCCAGTATTCATATTGTGCTAAATAAATATCATCACAATATAGATATTGGCAAATAGAAGCTTGCAGTTTCAATTCCATTAATGGTGAACCTTATAAGTCAATGTTATGAGTGTTAATTATAGTTGATTTTGACAGTATTGGCAGATTTTGCTGCTTTTGCACTTGTTTTATGCCAGACTTCTTATGCTTGCTTTTGTGAACTGCGATCAACTCATTTCCTGTGGTGATAATTGAAATTAGTAAATTTGAATAAACTATTAAGTGATTTACATCATTGATGGTTAATTAAGTACTTTACAGCTAGTATTTCAAATTTGAAAACTAGTATATCTTGCACTGCTTGCTTAGTTAGCTTTGGGTCAGCACATACGAGTGGACTTGTCCCTGCAAAATAGAAATTTCCTTTGTGGCGTGAACTACCAACATCTTGTCGCAGTGACCAAATGAAACGATAAACCAATCACAGAGCAAATCAAACTGTCCCTGCAACAATTCCCCTTGAGTGTATGCTCAAAGGACTTGCCCCCATGGCCAGGACACAGTCTCAAAATAAGTCCCCTTGAGTACATTTCATGGGTCTTGTCCTTTTGTCTGTAACAGTAAAACTAAAATAAATATAGTCCACTGGTACTTATTCTCAACAAATGTTTCATTGAATGAATTTCAGCTTTTGAACGAGTTGGAGCTGCACTGCAAATTCCAAGAAGGAGACTCTACAACAGTTGAGCATTTCGAAAGCAACTGGGCAAGCATATCATCTAAAGTCAAAAACTTCTTACAAAGTAAAGAGTTGATACCAAATGATCAGAAACCGGATTCTGGTATGTTTATTGTGACTGTTGTTATTAACTCCAAAGCTAAAGCCCTTAGGACTGAATAATTTAGAAACTGGAAAACATAATTTTGCACTTTAAAGTGTATATGACAGATATTTTTTTATTTGCTTGATGGAATCTGCATGGCATTCTGATAAGAAAATCGAAAAGAGTTTTTTCGATATCGATTCTCTTTTCCGTGTTTTAGCCGTCTAAAAACGTGAAATTTCACTTCCGGTAGGTTACAAAACTGCGCAAGAAGAAAGACTGGAAATAGTCCGCTGTGACGTCAATACAAGAATGCCGGTGTCGCGATTTCTCGGTTCCTCGCATTTTTTGGTGCGCCCTGAGGAAGAAACATGGTTCTATTGAGGTGTGTTGTCTATGGTTGTAGCAACACGCACCAAAAAACGGAGGAACTGAGAAACCGCGACAATGGCATTCTTGTATTGACGTCACAGCGGACTATTTCCAGTCTTTCTTCTTGCGCGGTTTTGTAACCCACCGGAAGTGAAATTTCACGTTTTTAGACGGCTAAATCACGGACAAGTAAAATCGACATAGAAAAACTTTTTTCGACTTTCTTATCAGAACGCCATGTAGATTCCATCAAGCAAGTAAAAAAATAACTGTCATATACACTTTAATAACTCCAATTTTGATGATTAAATCCAATACGAGGTAAAATGGAATTTGCACTCTGAATTTCAATAACCCAAATTTTCTCTTGTTTTTGAGAAAGTGCTCAGATGGCCAGCAATTTCAATTCCATTTTCTGGGAAGATGGATTTATGAAAATGTGAAGGTCATTGTTTAATTCCCTTTTTCTTGAAAATAATAATAAGGAGTCTCGTGCAGTCACACACCAGTGCTATTGTTATTGAGTCATCAAAAGTGGCTGCCAACAGTGCCCGACATGGGTGCTGGACTGTCTATCAAAAATAATGTCTCAGCAAATTCGATCTGAGTCTCAAATATCTTTATTGACATTTAAAATGTAAAGTCTCTTAATCTCAGGCTCAGATTTTTAACAAGGGGTAAAACATTCTAACACCCTTTGTACCATACTCCCCACTCCGCTCGGAGTGGTTGATTTGTTCAGAAAAAATGCATGCAATATATTTTAAAATTTTATGGGTTGTTTTCCATTAATGTTTGCCTTTGACACATTAATGCATTTTACTGTTGGCAACATGTTATATTAATTGTGATATCTATTAACTATTTTTTGTTAGATGAAATTTGCGGAGTTTTTTTGGAACATGCCCACACTCTAGAAGAGAAAGGGTCCTCATCTCCATTCCTATATGTTTTCACTGAGGTATGGTAATATTTCATAG
Source organism: Cladopsammia gracilis (assembly GCA_022457155.1). Lineage (NCBI taxonomy): Eukaryota > Metazoa > Cnidaria > Anthozoa > Scleractinia > Dendrophylliidae > Cladopsammia > Cladopsammia gracilis. The sequence continues at coordinate 129,420 of JAJGOT010000470.1, forward strand.
TTGTACCAAGTTAAACAAAAGTGTTATGTCTATGATTATTCAAAGTGTTTTCTCTCATTTCTTCGTGCAATATACAATGCATGTTACAAAAATGTTAATATTATAAATTACAGGGCTCCAGGTATTCAGAGCTCTAACCTGTAACACCTGTATTAACCCTCGGACGTACACCCGTCGCAAAACCTTACCCCCACCTTACCTTTAATTGATAGCCTGTGATGTGCTCTACAAGATAAGACTACATTGAAAATACATTATAACAATCTTATTTATCCTTCATAGGGAGGGAAATCAAATGTTGATCAAGTAATCAAGAAGGAAACTAAGACCAGACAACCAACATTATGGTGCACGCAAGATGAGGGTTTGCTTGAGCAAGTGTTTATCGTGGTAGACAAAGAAATTTTTATGGAGCTTTCTGAGCATTCATATATCAAAGCCCTTTTTGCATTGATGGGCGCTTATTACGCATTTAATTTGTGCTATGACAAACGTCATCAGTTAATATATCAGTTTGTAGAAGAGTTCATTTTGGGATTACGACCCACCAAAAAAAATGTGCGTTATCGCACAATGTGTATGTTGCTTCTTCCAGATAAGTGATTCAAGAGATAGCTGGGATAGTTAATACCCTTGTTACTACATGCAGTGTTACTACATGCATGTTAAAAAGTGAACATACACTGCTGTACAGTTGTATCAAGACTTGATTTTGAAATTAAGACTTGATTTTGAAAATCCATTTTGGATTACTCAGTTTCTTCCCAAGCGATGTTGCGATGGCATGGAAATGCCTTCTTTGTACAAGCTTTTCTGCACTATGGCTTATATCTCTGTTGACGCATTACAACTCGGAACATATAAAGCATGATGATCGACACTTGAAAATACTTTGTCAAATCGCTGGATGTACGAAGGAATTCACCAAAGTGAATTCATTCACAAAGCATGTGCGGAGAGTACATGTCGGGTATTTGTACAGCAGCAGTTCTGACGATACCGGAGGGGGGCTGTCTTGTTGCAAGGTATATAATGCGTTAAGCCCCAAAAGTGACCATCAAATATCTCCTTGTAATATCAATGTAGGATCAAGCATACAGGTCATGCGAATTAAGGAATCGATCACTAATCATGAATTCCCGTGATAATTATTTAAAAGTCTTCTCTACTTTTGGTACTATAATCTGATGAGAAATATAAAGAGAACAGTTAGGAGTATTTGTATGTTCACATCGGGGCTTAAAAAGTTAAACTGACTCTATCCTTATCTGGACTGAGACTTGAAGCGTATCTAATTGTGATTCCTTGCTTGTCGAAGTTACAGCTGTTGTGATGTAACCTGAGCACTTTCAATCATTTAATTACATGTAATATTAATAGCACAAATAAACTTACCTTGTTGAAGAGCAATGTACCTGTAGTTGGAGTTGTTCACTTTACCCTGCCTTTTATTTTTACAAGATTTTACAGTGCGGACACTCGAACCATGAACACCAAAACTTTTTTCCCGCTTTTTTGGCATCATCCAATCACAAAGTCACTTCATAACGAGGCTCGTACATTTATTCCGTTGAAATGAGAGTGATACATAGCGATCATGGCTGACAAAAGTGAAGTGTATATGTGGCTTAAAACATTATCTCCAGGCATGAAATTGGAAAGACTTTCGCCCCAGTTCGAACGCAGGGGGTTCCGCTCGCGAAGATCACTGGCTTACGTGAAATCAGAGGATTTGGACTCATTCTTCCCGTCTCCTGATAAGCTGTTACTGGCAGAAAGACGCGTATTGGAGGCTGAGCTTAATAACATCAAAACAGAAACTGGTCGTCAGCCCAAACACCTTGAGCCAAAACGACTGAATATGACACCGAGTCCAAGCAGTGTTGAAAAATCTGTAAATAAAACGTCCCAGCAACAGTCACATGAGGCCGTAATCAACTTTGATTTCGAAGCGAGCGCCTTCGAACCGTCAAAGGGTCCTCAAACGATTCAAAGTCCATTGGACCGAAGAGCTGCAGAACTTTCAGAAAATCTAAAGCTACTGGAAGTGCAAGTTGAAAGTGCCAAAAGTCATCTACAAGGGAAGCGAAAAGCCCTGGAAGAGTTACCAAATGTTTATGAGAGGCGTGGAAAAGTATGTGCTGTTTGTCATACATCTGGCCACAACAGAACAAAGTGTAAGAAAAGCCCTTGAAACGATGTCAACTCTTGTAAGCTAAAGGACAAGCATCCTGAATTGCTGACCGATATTCTTACAGCGTGATTTGAAAGAACTTGAACAAAAGTATACAAAAGCTAAAAGCGACCACGATGTATTTATCGCTTCCCGCCAACGAGCAAAGTCAAATTTCTTTGCTATCATGCGTCCACGTCTTAGAAAACAAAACCCCGCGAAGTACTTAGATCGTTCTACCTTGGATAGAGACTTAATGATTCTGCAGCGAGCGCTGCGAAATAAAGTTCCATTAGAGGAAACTTATGACTGGAGATTGCCAAATGTTATCGAAGAGTATAAACATGGAATTGTTGACCCTCTCCGAGTGCAGTGAACTGAAACGAAGGATTACATTCAAATGTTATAATTGTGCTTTACTCATTTTATGCTGCAGTACATGTAAGCTTCATTTGATGTTTTTGTTGTGTTTTATTTCATTCCGGCTTTCACCTAATTACAAGTGCCGGCTAAAAGAAATATTCATGTATTTCATTGTAATTTCATTGTTTGTGTTGTACAAAAATAAAGTTTCACTCTTATTATAAAGTTACAATTAGTTTGAATTGGAACAGTTTCTATTCAATAAAGTTTGGTTTTTAATACGCATTCTGTGTCCTTTTGCGTTTGAAGGAAATTTTAATACATTGATAGCAGCGCGAGTGAGTTTATTTGTTCTCACGGGTGAACTAAAAATAGCAGCAGAATAACAAAAAGCTGTCAATCAGACATAGCCGCATTTTCTAAAGTATGCGATTGAATTTGCTGGACTTATTTTTGTTACAGCTTCGCAAATCGCAATTTCAGTTTCACTGGCAGTCAAAGATGAGTTTTGTTTGAGGTAGCACTTTACTTGGTTAAAACACAACTCGCAAGTGTTTAGGTGGGGCGAGTAAGCGGGCTGGAAAAGGAGGTCAACACCATGTTCTTGAAGAATATCTCGTAATACAGCCTCCGCAAAATGTCCGTGGTGGAACCCGCAGTTGTCCATAATAACTTTGTCGCCATTCTCAAGAATCGTTGAGCCATCTACTCTGTTTACTGAAAGAGCTTCATTGAAGAAATTCAACAGCTCCATGCCATTAGAAGGGCCTCTCAGAACATCAAAGTAATCCACTCCGTTTACGGAATGAAGCAAATTCAGCGTATAATTTGCGTTTGAGGCGTAGCGCTGAATTTCAATCGCAGGTTCGCCGATGTAGGAATTACCATACACGCGATTTCCTGACGTTACAATAACACAACTTTCGTCAAAAAAATGAAGTTTTGTATAGTCATGTTGTCCAATTTGATCAAGAAAGTAATCAGTGTATTCCGTATTTGCCTGTGACAATGATTCTTTGGGTACTTGTGAAACCTTTTTCTTTGTCATTCCGCAGTCTTCCCGAATGCACTTTTTTATTGCAGACTGTGATGGTAATTGACCGGGGAGAGAAATTCCATCTAATAACAAACGCTGTTGAATCTCACTTGTATACATACTAGGTTTACATATTTTCTCGGACTCCACATATTCAACAACATCTGCTGACATTTTATTTCGAACCGGTGTTTTTCGCGGTCCAGCTAGAGACGAGTTGTTGTCTTCGTAGAACTGAACAACTTTATTTACATATCCGACGCTAACTCGCATATTTTGCGAAATATGTCTTTGCGAAAACCCTTGATGGTGTAGATCAAGCGCTCTTTCCCGATAAACTTGTGGCAGAGCTTTACCATTGTCATATATCCCTTGCTGTCGATTGACACCGAGTTTGCATTGACCTTTCTCGAACAAGAATAAAAAAAAACTCAGTAGCAATAAAAACATGAACGATTACTTGATGCTAGCGAAAAAAGTTGAACTTACCAGCATAATTAGCAGGCCCGTAGGCCATTTTCACATTCGAAAATATATTATAGCCAAGACGCTGACATGTGAAAAAAACTAACATTATATTTTCCCGCCTCCGCTGTGATTGGACGGCGCCTAAAAAACGCTAATCCTTTTCTTAAAATGAAGAGCTCTCATTGGATAATCGTCAAAACAATGTACAAAAAAATGTCAAGTGTTCATGGTTCGAGTGTCCTCGCTGTAAACGGGTCAATTCAATAAAACTTTTATAAGTGTAATTTACAAGAGTAGCTATAGAGCGTATGCACTCACGTGGCAAGCAGCTATGCAAATTTATTGGAACAAAAGAAAGTGTTAACATAAGAAAAGCGTTCAAATCCCACAGGATTGTTTTGGTACACCAACATGGCCGCCGTTCTATTGTTTTGGTACACCAATATGGCCGCCGTGACGTCATGTGCATACGCTCTATTGTTTTCAACCTCTGAAGCAATGGCTACACTTGTAAATTACACTTGTAAAAGTTTAATTGAATTGACCCCAGGTTGACGGAAAAGCTTTCATTATTGAGAGCTGAGTTTATAAACTTATATATCTGAGTCTTCTGTGATAGGACTGATTCTCAGCACAGCTAATGTGCTTATTTTAATTTTTATTTATGCCTACCAAGCCAATTAATATAATTCCTTTTTGTTTGTTAATGTGATTTAAGGATCCTGACATTTGATTTCAGTGCACTTGTCTCAATTCAAGCATGAACCTTTTATCGAGAATCAAAGCGAACATATATCAAAACTATCTTTACATCAAGCGCTATAGACGTGCCCGTCAACCAAGCAGAATTTCACTGCGATTTCCAAGACGTCTCAAGAACAAGAGTAGCGTGTTAAAAAAGTTTCTCTTCAAAAGGATTTCGTCGATTCTCAAAGCTGCATCGCTATGTTAAAAAGGTTAGAAAGCTTTATAACACACGTTATAAATGTTATCATAAACACGATCCAAAGATATTTTATTTAATTAAAGTGACTGTTCCCAAGAAAACTTATTTGTTGTCTTTCAGTAGTCGGCTTTGTCGCATAAAAATTCGCTTTGTCGGTTTGTCGCATAAAAAGTGGCATAAAATCTAAATTAAATCAAAAGGCTGATTCTTAACGATATCCAAAATAAGTCTTTTGTCATAGTTTACAATTTTTAATCAAAGGCTTCTTCGAGCCAACCCGTAAATACGAAATGCTAAGGGTAAGGCAATATTGCGGGTTTTTTTTTTTTTTTGGAGATTAAATGTAATGACTTTTGACGAATGCAAACAAACAAAAAAAAAAAAAAAGAAAAGAAACTTTCAGCTCAAAGAAAAAAAAAAAGAGAAAAAGAAAAAAATGCGTCTCCGACGGGATTAGAACCCACGACCTTCGGTGGCCTCCTGCTCAAGAGTCCTTTCACTTCACCCACTGCACTACCAAGGATTTGACTGATGGAGATCAAATTTTGTTATTTCAACGTAGATATGAGGAGCGAGCGAGTAAGTGAGTGAGTGAATTGGCTTACCGATAACCCGTTCATTACGCATGCGCGTATTCACGGGTTAAAAACGCGGGAATCCTGTGCAATTGAAATAAGTCTTCGTAGGAATCAATGCAATTTACACATCTTAAAATCCCCTCCTGTTCTATAACACAAATCTTCTAAATTTATTAACTACAGTTTTTTTAAAAAAGTGGCCCCGGTAAAATTCACGAAGTGATTCTCGTTGACAATAAATGTACTGTTCATTTATCAGGCTTTGTATTTTACCTTTGAATCCTTTGTAGAAGCAATACTTGTATGCGATCAGGAATAAAAGCATAGTTTTGGGTGTCACTACTCTGCACTACTGCTTTGAGTTTGGTTGATCTCGATATTATTCGTTTCGATTCATCGCTGCAAAAACGGTGATACACTGCCTCTGCCAGAAGGTACAAAGCACAAATAAACACAACGTTACGATTCCAAGTTCCTTTTAAATCTTATTACCTGAGATGAAAAGTATAATTTGCTTTTTCCGTGGCTCGGTTCGCTTTCTCGTCGCGACCACCATTTTGAAATTTTCTTTACAATAACAACCATGCATACATGAAGGACCTACTGTTTATGGCGAATACCGCTGACTGCTCGTTCCCCGTTCCCCGTTCCCCGTTCCCCCGAGAAAAATTTGCGAGACTCCTAGAATTATCAAAATTCGAGACTTCGAGACTTCGAAAATTATAGCGAGCCCGAGATTCCGAGATTCCAATTTCAAATGCCGAGAATTCGATACTCGCTGAATATTTTCCGAGACGCATCATTTCCTATAGACCATTCTATACCCCTTTGATTCGAACTTAACACACACGCAAGTTTACGCGGCCAGAAAACAGATTTCTGAACTGACACAATATTTTATTATCGAGGTAAAGTTGATGATTTTCTCGCCCGACTATTTCTAAAAGTTTTGTTGTCTGCAAGCACGCGTTCAGACTGTTCCGAAAATGACCTTGCTTTTGTTTACGATCACCTTGGTACATGTAGCTGCGGAAGCGCCTGCGATATTTCGTCAGGCTTTGCTTCGTGACCGCGAAATTTCGTCTGCCTGAACTTTCGTCTGCACGATATTTCGTTTGACCTAGAGAAATGTCGCCGCCGTTTTGGCGAAATTTCGTTTTGGCTAGGTGAAACGTCGCCGACATTTCGGCGAAATATCGTTCCGAAATTTCCGCGAAAGTTCGGCGATATTTCGACAGAACAATAGGCGAACTTCGCCGAAGTTCGTTTTCATGACTTTTTTCACAATACTGCTGTATGTGTCATTGTATAACGGAAGCGTGCTTTTTGGATTTACCGTACCCAAATTCGTAATTAGCCAATCAGAAGCCTAGTCTACTGTCCTGGTATCCTACGATATCAAGTCACTGACCTGATATGGCATGATTTTATGGTAAAAAGTTTGAAAATGCAATTAACGTCAACTTTACCTCTGGTTCCAAACGTTCCTCCAACTGAACGTCGGCTGAAGCGAGTATTTGAAGCTTCCATGTGACGTACATTTGCACTATTTATGTGTTCATTCCCTCGAGATAAGACTCGTAAAATGATTTCTTCGGCATACACTGTAATGTTCTCGTTTTCAAATGCCGATAATAGTTTTGCAGAGAACGGTTTTACACATATTTTGCTACCACGATTTCTCACCTTGCTCGCTGAAAGTAAAATTACTTTTCATCATCACTTTTTGCGCCGTTTGTTGACTCGTATTATTCTCCTCGCGGGCCACACAATAGGACGCCTGACAAAATTTATTACCGCAACTGCTAAAAATATCACCGGATTTTGGACTGAATTTGGGTACGGTAAATACCTAATCGTAATCGTATCAGGCTCGTTTGGTCTCGCCATGGGTGTTTTGGCTCGACTGCGTCTCGCCAAAATACAAACCATGGCTCGACCAAACTCGCCTGATATGCCGCCGAAGCGTACCAAAAAGGTACGATTAGGTATAATAATCATCTCATTGAGTTGGGAAACTATTTTTAATAAACCTACTCGATGCTTTTGCAAACTGTCAACTTTGGTAAGCTGCCAATCTAGATAATTTCCTTTATCAGTTTTTTTTTTTATTTATTGTAGCATGCCAACATATTTTTATAGTTTTCAGTCAGTGTTGTATATCAGATTTTAGTAGACCCATCTGGAATCCTGCAACTTGATTGACTGAACTATGCACTGTCTAGTATGCTGTTGTAACTGGGAAGAAATTCGGTGCTCTTTTCATCGAAATTAAAAAAGAAAGAACAATTGCACGTTAATTAAATGTCTCAATTTTAATGATTGATATAGTTCCCAACCTCTCTCCTAATACGATAGATGTTGTGTCACAGATAAACAAGACTTTCACTTACAGCCATCTCAGCCGAGTATTTTGATCAAAAACACCATTGGGCAGCTCCTTCAGCTGGTTGTTATTCAAGTACCTACCAATAAATAATCACAGTTTGACGTTAGCTATCACTTTACTTTTTTTCGGGGGACTAAGTAACCGTTAGCGGAAACTCGTAAAAAAAACAACCACTGAAAACTCTGTCTAGGCATTGCGTAACAAGGCACCTAGCTCACGACTTTCAGACGGACAAAAACAAATGTTCCACACGGATTTAAAAGTCTGCAGCTAACTTAGTGGTGAAATGTACGGAGCATACACTTCTTTTTTCTTTTTTCTTTTTTTTTTACAGAAAACGAACAGCATAGACCCATCGCACAACGGAATCGTGTTTATGGGATTAATTGACTCATTGAGTTGTATAACTATTTTATCTACATGTAAATATACCTGATACTTTGGCAAACGTTTCCTATTGAACGTTTTAAACTCCAAATTAAACTCAAAACATATTATGGTCATACTATGATTTGAATTCTTTACTCTTCGAACCTTTAAATACCCTATTTATGCATTTGCGAGTATCATTTCAGGTTGAAAATTCAAAATAACCTGGAATTTTTGGACAATGTGCTGTGTTATTTCCATGTAGTGATCGCTTGTTTTGCCGATTGTTCAACAAACAACAACAACAAACAAAAATTCATTAGACATATAAACTTAAATACAGTTGCCCTGCAAATTAGCAAAAACGCTATTCGAGGAAGGGGAAAGTAATGTAATTGAAAATAATAAAGGTAAGACAATATAACAATACAGAAGCTGATCTGTAGAGTTACAGATTATTTTAAAGCTTTAGATAAAATCATGATATTGGTGGCAGACACGGGAAATAAATGAAATATGCAAATTATGACAATTTCATTTGTTTAATATCACAAAGTATTTGGCGAACATCAATATAGTCATCTGTTTTCTGAAGAATCTCCAGAAGAATTTGTTTGATTTTCGATTTGAATTGAGATTTCCTCAACGATTTAAGAGATTTAGGTAGTCTGTTTTCTTAAAAAAAGTACTAACATTTTCTCGAAGGCATGAATTTTTAATTACACAGCTTGCAAAAATCAATTGAGCGCCCGCAGACTTTTAAAAATAAAATAATTAACGTTGAAATTTTGTTCAAAATATGAACACAAGTTTGAATAATATGTAAAAAATGTTTCGTTTTCAGCTTTGCAAAAAGACAGGTCTTACCATTATAAGGGTCAAGGGGCCGGAGAGACCTGCGGGTCGCAAATTAGAATTTGTTATTATTTTTGTACAAAGAAATAATGATACTATGCTTGGAAGCAAGGATATTTTTTAAGTAATGTTCTTCTCTATGAGGATATTAGCTAACAAAAGTTCCCTTTTTGTGATTAAAAATGGCCCAAATAGTGCTTATTTGGGCGTGACCCCCCGATACTCGGTTCATGTTCGTGATAGAAATCAAACAAATGCCACAGTGAGCAGTCTCACCCCAAGGACTAACTACACACAAAATTTCCATTTCCAATTGTGCTCAATCCTTAGCGGCATTCGCTCTTAAGATTGAGCTCTCGTCATCAACTTTTATTTGCCAATAGCCGTTGGTTCAGAACTTTTCTACAGCTTCGAGTGTGGGGATCGATAGCCTAAACCAACTCCTGAGGAGTTTCTCGTCCTGGACCTATCTAAAAGATGGTAGTTTGGATCCTGCGCTATAGAGACAAGTTAAGGGAATTGTGCAGAACACAAAAGAAGAATCTGGGACCCGATTGCTTCCATTACCAAGCAGTTGAACCTATTAGCCTAGAGGAGATCAACAGAGCTGAGAAAGAGGTTCTCAAATTCGTTCCAAGACAAAGTTTCAACGAAGGGGATACGCTGTCGAAGTCAAGTACAAATTACAAGCTTGATCCCATAAATTAAAGATCGATGGTTTGCTTTGCTTAGGAGGGCCCCCGAGGCAAGCACCGACTTCGGATACGCGAAGCATCCGACTATTTTACCGAAAAAACACCACGTGGTAGACTTGATCGTGCGCCACTACCACCATGATCTGGAGTGCGTGCTATCTCTAATTCAAGAAAAGTTTTGGATCGTGAAGGGGAGAATGGCAGTTAGAAGGATGTTGGTCGACTGCTTCGACAGTGAGAGGAGACAAGCACCTCTGGCAGAGCAAAAGGTGGCATACTTACCTAAGGATCGTGCCACCTTTCACGTTTGTAGCGTTGGAATGCTTTGGGCCGTTCATTGTGCGAAGAGGTAGGAGCACCGTCAAAAGATATGGGGTCCGATTCACTGTCTGTCTGTACGGACGATTCATTTAGAAGTTGCGCATTGTCTCGACACGGACTCGTTGATCAACGCCATGCGTCGTTTCATAGCTCGAAGAGGTCAACAAGAAGAAATAAGATCTGACAATGGAGGAAATTTCGTTCGCGGTGAGAAGAAGCTTCGTGAGGCGATTGGGGATTGGAACCAACACAAGATCAGCGAATTATTGTTGCAACGAAACGTCAATTGGATTTTCAACCCTCCAGCCGGATCCCATCACGGTGGGGTTTGGGAGCGCTGTATTAGAACTGTGAGAAAGATCATGGGCGCCCTTTTGAAAGAACAAGTGTTCAACGATGAAGGCCTGGCAACCCTACTGTGTGAAATCGAGTCCATCGTTAACGGCCGACCACCAAATCACTTGCTGCTTCTTCGCTCAGGACCGTCGCTTCCACCATGTGTTTTCTCCAAAAAATATTTATATTCTGGCAGACGTTGGCGGCAGATTCAATACCTGGCAGACGTTTTCTGGCGTAGGTGGACCAGAGAGTACCTTCCGTCCTTACAACAGAGGCAAAAATGGAACCGACCCAGGATAAATTTTTCGGTCGATGACCTCGTTTTGGTAGGGGACATGAATTGTCTGCGGAGCCGCTGGCCACACGGCCGTATCTTAAGTGTACAAAGAAACGCCAAAAATGGATACGTTCGAAGAGTTACGGTGAACAAAGAATATGGTCTAGAGCGATCCAATGATAAGATTGTGTTCCTCGAATCCAGCTAAGATTTTGTTACGGACTGAGAGAATCCCCTCCCTTTAGACTCCCATCAAGAGAGAACTGGACATGTTGATTTAAGGTTACAGTGTACCTTCAGATCGAAAATTTATTGAATTTTTTTTTTTTTGGCGTTAAAATAAAGTTTACAGAATGAACTTTCATCCAAAAAAAAAGTATCGGAAAATAGTGAAAATTGACGGAGTAATGACGGTATAACTTTTGTGGGCGGAGTTTGTTTATTAAGCGATATGTTTTTTTAAGCGCCGTTTTCTCAAAGTTAATTTTTCGCTTGTTGGGGACACTTTAAAGAGCTACAACTCAAAGGAAATTTGTTCGATTTTCCTCAAATTTGGACAGAAGCTAGGCTAACATATAATCAACAAACTCGTGTCGGCGAATTTCTTAATTCCGAAAACTTTTTCGTCAAGAGGCATTTCCGTGCGATCATTCCAATTTTTTTTCTCCCCTTTTCGAAAATATTCTGTAACTTTTCACTGCAATTGAATATGGAAAATCGCCGACACGTTTTTCTAGCGCTTCGTGTCCGAAAATCCGAGAAAAAATCAAATTAGCAAAATATAATAATCGCTTTGAGTTATAGCGTTTTAAAGCTGATTCGGACGTTCGAATTTAGATGTCGTAAAAAATTCGACGATTCATTTTATTACCAAATGGTTTCCATATTTAGATAGCCAGCTCTATAAGCTTTAATTTGATATCTGGGTTTAGGTATATTAAGTGTAATCTTAAGACGCTAGAGCTGTTATACTGGAGACACCCCCGAAGGTACACTGTAACCTTAAGCTAAAATATACAAGCTAAGAACGTTACTGTTTTTTTCATTATTTTTGTTAAATGCTGTAGTCAGCATTTGGGGGCCGGGATGTCGTATTCCCGCGCTAGCGTGCATGCTAATTATTTAAATTTTCATGTTAATTTCTGTTGGGTTGATCTTTAGGGAATATAATAACTGTAATTCTGTTATAAAATAATACTTGCCCCGATTTTGTTATACCACGAACACAATGTCAACCGCAACCACTAAAGCTCCCTTGCAGAGAAAATATTTGTAATTTTCAGTATCTATTAGTTTTGTTTCTGTTATCAGCTTGTTAGTTGCCCAATTTAATTTGTTAATTTCAATTTATTTTTCAGTCTAACAGTTTTCTTGTGAAAAAAACGTGTTGGAAATATCGTGGAATCTCTTTACCAAATCGATGCGATCACAATGACTAATCATTAAAGTCCCTCATTTCTTTCAGGGATAGTCGAGCAAGAGATCGCACAACCGCGCGTGAAAAAAATGCATCTGCGAAAAGACGCGATTTCTTTAGGTGCAGTTTATGGTACAGTCTTCCCCTAACCTCACCCCCTAAATGGCCGACGGCTTGTATTTAAAACTGAATATTTTGATTTTCATACATTCGTGGAATCAATAAACCTTTTCGCCATTCGAAAACAATGCCGGTTTTAATTAGAAATATCCGTATTTGCTTGCCTTGTCCTATTGAATCTAACACGCGCGAACAGAGCCTGTGACATATTCCCCGCTCACAAAAACACAGCTACTCAATTTCAACTCAACTTAAGGTCTACTCAACACGCGACTGTCCTACTGTGTCTGTTTACGGCTTTGTTTATATTTGTAGTTCAAAATCAACCGTCGCCTTTCTCGCTATATTCTGACCTTTTATGGTACGAGTAGTGATCATTTAGCTTTACCTCGTCTTATGTTTTACTTTAACCTTCGCTGGTTACTTTAAGACCTTTCATGAGTACTTTAACACACCGAGGAGCAGACTGTAAAATGACGCCCGCATATTAAAAGCACAAATCGCGTTTCGCTTCGAAATTACGAAAATTCCAACGGCTAATAGTTTCCTAGATTGTGTGACGACAAATGTACTAAATAATCATAATATTATTCTAAGGACGCTTTGTTCTCAAAGTGATTCAGCAATTACAAAGCAGACTGTTCAATACAGGAGGTCGAATTCACGTATGAAAGGTCACAAACAAAAGAACGAATAACCGTAACGAATATCGTATCCTATTAACACCCATTCTCGTCCCCAGAGCCGCTTGGCCCTCTTAACCGCCGGAACCTGAGTACGAGAGCCAAGGGGCTCTGGGGACGCAGGATTTGATTGGCTAGAATCTGGACTTCCGGTTGGTTCTGCTCATGCTCAAAGTTTTTTTCAAAATGGCGGACTTGCCTTCAATATGAAGAACACGGTGCAAGAAAAGGCAGGATTCTGGCTGTTTCATTTCAGAAGTTGGACGTTTATCTTTCGCGAGGAGTAGTTAGATGTTATCGTTAAACTTTCGGCAGTTTCCGAGTCGTGAATATGGTAACAATCATCGTGATCAGATAGTTGGAGGATTTTTGGCTTATCCACTGGATCAGTTTACTTTTAAACTTGTCATCAATTTTTGGCTAGTCTGGCCGATTCCGAGATTTTTGCATCCAGAAGTCAAGGTATAGATAATAATTTAAGACTACATTTCGAAATTTCTGGGCTATTGTAGGAGTCTATTTGAAATGTGAAGGTGGATTTCAATCGAGTTTAATTAGAAATTACTTAATGTGCAGATACTGACTGAGACAGATTATCTATTATGAAATGTTGAAAAATGTGTTGTGGCTTTCTGCGCAACTCTTCAAATAAAATCACTCTTAGCATCTACATATGACTTCTTTGCTCAGGCAGAGCATTTCCACTGTTATTGCAAAGGTCAAGGGAGATCTACAAGTATCCCAAAAGTCAAAGAAGCTTGCAGGTGAATCAATCAGTGATATATTTCACTGCTACTGAAATATGTCACTTCTTATCACTGTATTAAATTTGCCTGCTGAAGGCCACTGTTCTCTGTTTCTTTAATTTTTTTTTTTTTTTTTTGGGGGGGGGGGGGGGGGGGCTTTAGATCATCTCCTCATCAGCTCAGAGGGATTAGGGTGATTTAGATAAACAAGATGTGTACAGATGCAAAAGACATGAAGACTGATTGAGCTCCAGCATCTGTCTTCTTGGTTCCTTTGCACATTCACTTGCTTCGCTCAACAGATTCTCCCTTTCCACAAACTCCATTTAAGCCTCTGCAGAGATGACAGGCTTTCAAGGTAGATAACAAGATCCAACATCATCTTCAGATATTTTTAAAGAATCTTGTTAATATTTAATCCTCAAAACTCCTGTCAGTAAAAGTTTGTATATGAACTAATGCCAACATTTTACCCCAGGGGGGTACTTGGATCAACTTCCACTGCCAGGGTATGTGCTGCTGGCCTCTCAGAGCCCCTACTCCATTTTAGTATAAATCTACTGGGGTTCTATCAGGAATGCTGTTCTCTTATTGGCTACGCTACTTGCTATCTAACCTGTTGTAGAAAGCGAGTACCGGTATGTGTGGTTGTCAGTGGTCATTGCTATTCAATAACTCATCAAGTATCACAAAATAGAACTCTCGAGTCAAATCCAATTATTAAATAGTCTATTCTGTGGCCAATTATAGACCCATATTTGTCACTTTTATGAAAATGTGAACTTTGTGATTCAAACTTAGTCACTTTATGTTTTTTATCCCCCAAATCCATACTAGAATAAATCTACCCCCTCAAAAAAAAAAAAAGAAAATTGCCAGAATTTTCTTACTCCAAAAATCCAGAAAATGTGCGACCCCATACTCTGTTGAAAATGTAACCCCATTATAGTCAATCCAGTTGTGAAAATACGATCCCATCCGGTGGAAGGGAAGTACTCCCTTCACCCAGGCAACCTACCAGGAACTGGAAATAATCTATCTGTTCTTGTGCTACATGAGGTAGCACTGTCATAATGATTTCAGAGGCGGATCCAGGATTTTTTTTATTGGGGCGGGCTATGGGTATTTGCCTAAGTCAACAAAATTTTTCATTGTTGCAATTAAAAAGAAAACTGTTAAAACTGAAGGTCTAAAGGAATTCCCCCCCCATGTGTTCGCCCCTGGATTTTAAAACAAATATTAAGGAGGCAAATGTTTCAGACTGAACTTAAGCCTCGTCACCTGAATTTGGGCCAGGCATGGAGGGTATCCATGTACAACTGTGTTAGCAGTTTCACAGACAATTTGTCAATGTGGAAATACTTAGTGTGCTGGATGCATAAAGCACCATTAAAAAAGGCTGAGCTTTATTATTCTAAGAAAACAAGCAAGAGTAGTTGGTACACCAACAACTATTTGTCCTCATTACCAAACAAGGGTATTTTACAGTGGCAGATCCAGGGGGAGGGTCGGGGGAGTCTGGAACCCCCCTCCCCTACCAGACCTGTGTCTCCCATATAGTTCTTAAAAATAATAGAATAAAATTGTTTTATATCTAGTTGTTTCACTTCCACCAATTGACTGATTGTCAAGTTTTGACTTAACAAATGCTTCTTAAGTCTCAGGAAAGCTGGAAGTGGCGTTTTAGAGGGTAAAATCGGAAAAGTTTTCCGGGGGGCATGCACCCAAATCCCCCTTTCAGAAATTCCTGGATCCGCCCCTGTTTTGAACTATTTCCCCCAAAACACATACATGTATGGCCCACATAGACAGTTTCTATAGCAGAAAGCAAGTTGGCAGATAGCAGCACCACATGTCCTGATCAGCATTCTGTTAGCCTGTTACAAACAGTCAGTTACTGGGATTGATGTGAAGGGAAAGGCAAGGAAACTAGGAAATAGTACTTGCAATGGATTTCCTTTGCATACTACCAGACATAAACAGACACATTTCCATGATCACAAAGTAGGGTTATTAAATGTAGATGTAGATGTAGATTTTACTTTTCACATTCAAACTTGGTTTCAAGGGCACTTAGGATATACTTGGCAGCCCTAGTGTGAAACCATTGAATATGATAACTGCCCAAATTATACTTTCCATAAAAAAATAAACAATAAAAAATTGCACATAATTATATGGATCACTTTATTATAAAAACAATAAATTAATTAGAAAAGTGAAGTGAACCATCATAACGTTAATTTCACTTTCGTAATAATACAGTGGAATTAATGTCCACGCACAATTGAAAGGCACATATTTTGTGGGAGAAGGTTGGGGGATAAGCGTTGTCCAGGACCCAAGTGCTGCCTGCCGCGTGCGAGGCCAGTCAATGGGGCTAGCCGGTCAGCGAGTGGCATATAAACCATGAGATGGGTGTCATGGAGCACAGCTACTCTGAGCAGCGTGTACCTATGCCAAGCTCCTAGAAGGTCGCTTAGCAAGGGGAAGTGGACAACACCACCGTTTATCACCCAAGCTAAGGCAACCCAGGCATCGCTTCAGTGTGGGACTGAAGGGTTGTCGCCAGCAACGCTTCCCCCCCAAACCATTTATTAACACTAAAACCACATAACGAATTACAAATGTATATTATATATATATATATATATATATATATAGTTTTTGTTTTGAATACAGAAGAAATGTTATAACCAGAGAGTGGTAACAATAACTTTATATACTGCAGTGGGTGGGTGGGTGGAAAAATAAACACTTGACTTTAGCGGTGAAACTGAGCTGAATGGGGAGATCGGCCGCGACCGATGTACATGAACGTAAACACGGCAAGTTTAGGGTGAAGCTGATTGGCTGATACTCTCTGAACACGTGCAGGCTTGAAATCTAATTGGCCGTTAAGAATAGAGCGCGGGTAAAAGTACGTGTTACAATGCAAAGTACAAAAATTCGATTACCGGGAAAGCACTGGCAAGCAGCAGGGAGCTTTAGGGCGCGGGTAAAAGTACATGTTACAATACAAAGTACAAAAGGTCGATTAACGGGAAATCACTAGCAACCGCAGAGAGCTTTAGGTTCAATTGAGCTAAACATTAACTCCAGTTTATGCTCGGGCAGAAACAGCCATTAATGTCCACGCACAATTGAAAGGCACATATTTTGTGGGAGAAGGTTGGGGATAAGCGTTGTCCAGGACCCAAGTGCTGCCTGCCGCGTGCGAGGCCAGTCAATGGGGCTAGCCGGTCAGCGAGTGGCATATAAACCATGAGATGGGTGTCATGGAGCACAGCTACTCTGAGCAGCGTGTACCTATGCCAAGCTCCTAGAAGGTCGCTTAGCAAGGGGAAGTGGACATCACCACCGTTTATCACCCAAGCTAAGGCAACCCAGGCATCGCTTCAGTGTGGGACTGAAGGGTTGTCGCCAGCAACGCTTCCCCCCATAATTCTGGAACAGAATCCTCCCACACTGAGGCTGCTAAGAGAGCTGTTTGGTTCCGAGTAGCAAACGGTTACCCCACCCAGGATGGTGCGAAGCAGCATACTGTTAGTAGCCTCAGCAGGATTCCTGGCGCATAGTTACCACTCTCATAACAACTAATAGAAATAGAATACCATATTATGAAAAATTGTCTTAGTGTCTATTGTACAGACATAGACCTGGCCTGTGAGTTCAAAGTTCTGTTCCACAGAGGAACGTTAGCAGTGTTTTTATGTCCATATCATTGCCATGGATCAAAGGTTGTGAGGTTGTCCATACAGGTGTGATCGCGGTCGTGGTGGTAGGTGGTCATGGTAGATGGTACTTCCAGGATGGTAGCTTGAGGGAGGTGAATGTACCTTTCATATGCATCGGAGCGCCAGCGGCCAAGTATTTTGATCAGCCAGGATGGCAGGCCAGCGGCAGCTGATGTTCTTGCTGCACCGATTCGGAAGCTGTGGGTGTTGTAGCGCTTGGATTGGAGGCCACACAGATCGAGCAAGGTGTGTAAGTTGGAGGCAAGGGTACGCCGTGAGAGAAAGGTACCATCGGTAAACTGGAACAAGGGGCTTAGCGGGGTGGAATCTGGTGTTTGTAGAATGAATTCTCTTATTGCAGACACTGCACACACCGTAGACTGTGATTTGGCGATGGTGATGAGTGACGTTTGCCGGAACGGGTCTGTCTTAGACTTCTTGATGCAGACTTTAATGTGTTGTGGATTTGTGATGTTCGGGAAGAAGGTAATGTCCTCACGGGTGAGGTGTACGTTGTGGTCGAATTGACCATTACATGTGAGTTCACTGCACCTCAAGAAGCCAAAGAAAGCTAAGGTAAAGGCGGCCCAAAGCATAACGGTATCGACGTCAAGCGAATGATTGGGGGCAAGCAGTTTGAAATTTTTTTCGAGGATAAAAAGGGTAATGGGCTGACGGTTCCGTCTGGACATGCCCAGGGTACGTTTTATCCCACGGAGGGTGTTTTGGAGGCGAGGCATGGCTGCAAAGTTGAGGTGGCAGTTGAACTCTACATGTAAATTGTGTATCGCTGCTAGATAAACTTTAATAGTGTGAAACTTAACATATTCAGCTAAATGGGATATGAAATAGATCAATGTAACCTCCTTAGTTGGGAGCAAGGGGGTGGCAGGTGTTATTAGACCGTATTTAAGGCAGAAAAGGATAAATTGTTTCTCTCCCGATGCGTAGGTTCTTTTTGTGGAAGGTGCCAGGGAGCCCCATAGGTAAGCGGAAACTTTGTTGGTTAAATATGGATCAGATATTCCGGGATGGGGTAGCGAGTAGGCGAGGCTTCTGGTGCCAGCTCCCTGAAACGCTCCATCTGGAAACGAGAAAGGGAGTCAGCAACACCATTCTGGAGGCCCTCTAAGTGAACTGCTGTTAGGGTGAAATTATGCTGGAGGGTGAAAAGGGTAATGGGCCTAAGGAGATCCATGATACGAGGGATTTTGGAGCTCTTAGTGTTAATGATGGACACCACCGCTTGGTTGTCGCAATAGAAGCGCACATGCCTATTGCACCACAAGGACCCCCACAGGGCACAGGCTAAGTATATGGGAAAAAGTTCCTGCCAGGCAATACTTACATCTGGGGAGGAGGCAAGGCAGTGCTGGGAGAGCCATTTACCATTAAACCAAAAGGGGTGGAGATATGCTCCATAACCAATAGACCCAGAGGCATCGGTGTAAAGGGGAACGAAATCGGAACAGGGGGAAAAAGGGGGTAAAAACAGGTTAACCCCATTCCAGGAAGCCAGGAAGTGTGCCCACAAATCGAGGTCTTTGTGGAATTCCTTATTTAGGCGGATAAAGGCATTGGGATTTGACATGCCACGGGTTAGGGAAATCATGCGGCGGAGGAAGGGGCGGCCCGGTGCCACTACTTTGCATGCGAACTGGAGGGACCCTATAAGTGATTGTAAGTCGCGTAGGCGACAGCTGGTTTTTAACTGCCAGGAGGAGACAAGGGAATGGAGCCTAGAGAGCTTATCTTCCGGGAGTCTGGCTTCCATTTGGGAGGAATCCAGTAGGATTCCCATAAATTCCAGTTGTGTAGAGGGGGAAAAAGTCTTACCCGGGGCGAGAGGGATATCGAGGTCGGTAAATAATGTTAGAAGATGACATAGGGCTGTGGAACATTGGGAACGAGGGGGGGGGGGGGGGGGAGGGCAATGAAGAAATCATCTAGGATGTGCATGACCCCCCTTATGTTGAGCTTGTTGCAGATAATCCACTCCAAAGCATCAGAGAGCATGTTAAAAAGGAAAGGGGCGCTCCGAAGCCCAAAGGGGAGCACGGTGTCGAAAAAATAAAGCCCTTTCCATTGCATGCCTAACAATTCCCAGTCTAGGGGGTGTATGGGGATTATGCGGAAGGCAGACTGGATGTCTGTCTTGGACATAAAAGCCCCCTTCCCGAGGGAGAGGAGGAGATGGATGGCATTGTCAATTGTAATGTACTGTAAAGTGTATTCCTCAATAGGGATGTTGGCATTGATACTGGAGGTTGAGGTTTTTGGGTAGGAGAGGTGGAAGATAGTACGCCATTTGTCTGAGTGTTTTTTGGGAACAAGGCCCAATGGGGAGATGCGAAAATTGCTAAAGGGGGGGGGGGGGACAGGAAGGGCCCAGCGGTGTGGCCACTAAGGACCTCCGTTAAGAGGTTTTGTTCCAAAATTGCTGGGTGCAAGTAAGCTGAGCGCAGGTTAGGGTAGGATGAGGTTGTCCGGGGACCTGAATAGCCAATCCGAAAGCCCTCCCGTAAACCCAAGCAAAGAGAATTCTCAAATTGCGGGTCTGGGTGGCCCTCAAGGTAAGATTCAAGCAGATCAACATTAACAGGGGTATGTGGTTTAAGGTTAGAAATGAATTCATCGATGCTTGTGATCACTTGGCTTTGCAGACTTGCTATGGCGCTGGCTGGAGTGCGAGGTTGCAGGGTGGGCTTCGTCGCAGTTGTCGACTGAGCAGCGGTGTGGGTAGGGGCACGGTGTCCTGGTGCAGGGGAAACCCCGGTTGAAGTTACGGCAGGGGTCACTAACTGGGCTTGACTTATCCCTACGGGGAGATAAAGGGCAGGAGTGAGACGTGTGGTCAGCTCCGCCACAGGTAAAGCAGGCTGATCGTGAAAGGCCAGTAAATTTCTCTAGGTACAACTGGGGGTGTATTTTGCTCCATGATAGGGTCGGGTCCCGGGCAGCCCTCCTTCTAAAATCAATGTCGTATGCCAGCCAGGAAAGACCCAAGAATTTTTTGTTCGCGGACTGAATGATATGGAGGTACGCGAACATTTCCACAGCCCGATGTGGAAAGGCTGATAGCAGGACGGTGGAAAAAACAGAAAAAGCCGACAGCCATCGATCGAAAGAATCGATGGGGACTTTCTTAGCTCTTCTCTGGCTAGGAAACGAAATCGGCAGGGATTCACCATTAATGCTAAGGGTAAGTAGATCGTGAATGTTGGAGGGGGCAGTGGAATTTTCGTGTAGCAGCGATACAAAATCAACGTACTCACCGTTAACTATTGCTTTCCGAGTTTTGTCGTCGACATGGGCCGCGATGTCGCCAGGATTTGGAGGACCGGTTGAAGGTGTGAGCAGCTGCTGGACGGTGTTTGGATCACCAAAGTTGACATTTGCAGGGCTTGCTTGTCATGGCGGTAAGGGAGAAAGGGCGGCCATTTTGCTCTCAACGATGGCTGAGACAATCGTGGTAATTTGGTCCACGGTGATCGGAGGCTGGGGTTCGCGAGAAGCTTCTGAAGAAGAAGGCTCTGAAAGAGTCGTTTCAGTGTTATCTGTCTCGATCGGCTCGTCGAGAATCTCTTCGGCGGCATCTACGTTGCTTGGTGGGTTAGGCGCCGAGTTACGTGTTGTTGTTGAAGACGGTTTTCGCCTTTTCCCTCGTGTGGCTGGGGCACGATCGGCTACGCGATTTGCTGGTCTCTTGGCGTTAGGGTTTGCCTTGAGGCGCTCGATCAGAGCGTGTCTGTTGCCCGTAACTGGGAGGCTTTTTTGCTGGCACAGAAGCCGAAGGACTTCGTTCGTTAGTTGGGCATAATTACTCATGGTAGCACGAAAGGAGAACGTAGAGGCTTTAAAAATAAACACTTGACTTTAGCGGTGAAACTGAGCTGAATGGGGAGATCGGCCGCGACCGATGTACATGAACGTAAACACGGCAAGTTTAGGGTGAAGCTGATTGGCTGATACTCTCTGAACACGTGCAGGCTTGAAATCTAATTGGCCGTTAAGAATAGAGCGCGGGTAAAAGTACGTGTTACAATGCAAAGTACAAAAATTCGATTACCGGAAAAGCACTGGCAAGCAGCAGGGAGCTTTAGGGCGCGGGTAAAAGTACATGTTACAATACAAAGTACAAAAGGTAGATTAACGGGAAATCACTAGCAACCGCAGAGAGCTTTAGGTTCAATTGAGCTAAACATTAACTCCAGTTTATGCTCGGGCAGAAACAGCCATGAAAGGGTCACAAGACAGTCCATCCCTGATCATGATGGTTAAGGAATGTTATCTAAAATGCAGTGCAGTACACATATAAAGGAATGTAATGAAATTGTGAAGGCAGATATAATACCCATAAATGAACAGCTACACGTAATATACTGGAATTCAAAAAGGGTGACAAATTTTATCACGAAATGTGGATTTTGGTAGAAATAATCCAGTACCTTTTATATTTATAAATGCACATGCTACAGTTAGTAAACCAGACCCGCGAATAACGCGATGCAGCTGCTTGTTACTCGTCGTGAACTGCTGCATGATCAGCTCAGGCGATTCAATGATATGTTCTGATCCACAAAATAGTTTCTCCGGACACTGGCTGTAATTGATAATTCCTGGAGGTTTTGTTGACCAGGCCATGTTGGCTAAGCTCAGCCAAAGGAATCCTCGATCAAACTTCTTGCTCTAACTAACAAAATCTGGCATTTGAAACACGCAGCCTTTGTCGTTGAAAATCATCATAGTGATTCCCAAGTATAAGCGTCCCAAGCCAATACCTTCTGACAGTTTAAAGGCAAGTTACATTTGCGATTTCTTGGCCGATTTCCCGGCAACTTATCCAGATTTTTTACTTCCGTTTTAGATTTTATTGTTTTGAAACTAGCCAATCAAATCCTGCGTCCCCAGAGCCCCTTGGCTCTCGTACTCAGGTTCCGGCGGTTAAGAGGGCCAAGCGGCTCTGGGGACGAGAATGATTTACACCGGTCTTACCTGTACTCCTTTGAGATATGGAGGACTGGCGGCCACTTTCATATACGGAGGCAAAAGTAGTATAACAAGGGAGGGAAGGGCGGGATAGAAAGTGGCCAAGGGGAGCGGAGTACAGGCAAGATGACATAAGGCTGCAGGTGACGCAAGAGCAAGTTACAAACCGGACAACTTCTTTCTCGAAGTGACAATTTATCCCTTGTGGCGACTCCTTTATACCGCTTTGGGTAAGACCGCTGTAAATAGTATTCTATTTACACCGGTCTTACCTGTACTCCTTTGAGATATGGAGGACTGGCGGCCACAGAAAAGGATGCAAACGGACACCCGTAACACAAAGGAGACTAAACTAAGGACCCCAATCTAAAAACACCCACACTAAACTATAACATACCCCAGACTAAAACAAGCGATTTGGGGGGGGGGGGGGGGGGGGGGAAGCTGGAGAAATATGCTTGTTGCAGGGCTCTGTCATTCCCTGAGTCACGTCTAAAGGCATACCCCTATAATCAACCCAACGCAGGTGGGGAGCAGAATGGCTAATAGGGTTGAAATCATCCGACATCTCCCAGTCTGGAATGGAAAAATGACCGACTCGAAGGCGCTTAATGGGAGGCTACAAGGGAAAGACAAAAGAAAAGGCGAGTGAGAGGGTAAAGGCCTATTTACACGCTGCGATTTGTCGTGCCGATTTGTCGGCCCCGAGAAATCGTGAAGCAAATCGGCGCGTGTAAATGGCGACCCGATGCGCGCGCGATTTCAGTCCGACATGTCGGCCGATTCGGAAAAAATCTGTGATCGCTTCACAGATTTTCGCGTGTCGGGCCCGATTTAAAGAACGAAAACGCAATCTGGACAAGAAATCACAAAAAAACAAATTATATCTGCAGTATTTAAACTAACAACAACCTAAATAACCTATTGGATATCATTTGTTTTTCAAGAAGTTCTTAGCAGAAAAGTTTTGAAATAAAAAAAAGTTCATGTACGATGCTTGCACTGTACAAAGAGCGCGCGCACGATTTGTCGTGGCCGACAAATCGGCCCGACAAATCGCAGCGTGTAAATAGGCCTTAAAAGGGGCAAGCGCGACGGGACTCAGGGAATGACAGCTTGGAGCCCCGGTAATCCGAGCGGGAATAAGATTCCCGTTCCAAACAGTCATTCCAAGAGTAAGGGAATAAAGGAAGGCGAAACATAAACACGCGTAAAGGAAAATAGGCTGGAAGCAAAGGGAACAAGGATATATGCAAATACAGAATAAAGGAGGTGCAAAAGGATGTGCGCATGCATAAAACAAATTCTAACGAGCAGCGGTGAAAAAAGGGGCTAAAAACAAGGGGCAAAGAACAATAGAGGCTGAATAGAATAAGCCAAAACGTGATAATTAAAACCTTAAACAAGGCCAGGAAACAAAAACGGACATACAACAAATAAATCCATAGACGCAGCATGACACAATAAAACAAAACGAGAAGCAAAACGGAGAAGAAATAAAATCGAGACAAAACAAAATACGCACAGGCAAAAATATGGTGAAAATTATAACCTATAGACCCTTTTAATAAATGCCAGAATGCATCACATTCCGCTATCGATGTCAAATATATTCTTTTGAATTTCAAGAGAATTCAAAAGAATATGTTTGACGTCATTAGCGGAAAATGATGCATCGTGGTATTTATTAAAAGTGTCTATAATAAAAACCAACTTTCACTGCATTAACACAAAATATACTTGCACAACCAGGATACTGCCTGACAACGAAATAACACCCAGCCATAGGATTGAAATAGAAAATTCCCGCAAAATAAACTTAAGCCATGGGGCTAGAGGCGCCAAACATTGAACAAAACAGAAAGCAATTAAATAAATAGCCGAAAACAAGTAGGCAGCAGGAAACGAACAAATATAGCGGAAAACAGATAAATAATTTAGCAGTAAGCAAGATAAACAGATACGAGTATATGTAACCAACAAACCGTAATAAACACTTCTGCTCTGGAGCCACAAACAAAACAATATCAGGGATTGCGTCCCTGTAACTAACATGCAAAACGCTCAACAGAGTCAGGAAACAAAAGACTTTTAAAAAACTTCTGCTCTGGAGCCACAAACAATATGTGCAATACCAAAAACAAGTAATTAGGCAAATTGCGTCGCTGTAACTAAGAAAAAACGCTCGACAGAGTCAGGAAAATACCAAAAATGCCGTAAACAACTTCTGCTCTGGAGCCACAAACAATACAATATCACAGGGAACGAGTAATAGCAAATTTGCGTCCGTGGAACTAACGAAACGCTCGACAGAGTCAGGAAAATACCAAAATGCCGTAATTAACTACTGCTCTGGAGCCACAAACAACACAATACCAGGGAACGAGTAATTTAGCAATTTGCGTCCCTGCAACTTAAGAAAACGCTGGACAGAGTCAGGAAAATGCCAAAATGCCGTAAACAATTTCTGCTCTGGAGCCACAAACAATACAATACCAGGGAACGAGTAATTTAGCAATTTGCGTCCCTGTAACTAAGAAAACGCTCGACAGAGTCAGGAAAATGCCAAAATGCCGTAAACAATTTCTGCTCTGGAGCCACAAACAATACAATACCAGGGGAACGAGCAATTTAGCAATTTTCGTCCCTGGAACGAACAAAACGCTCGACAGGCTGAGGAAAATACCAAAATGCCGTAAACAACTTCTGCTCTGGAGCCATAAACAATACAATAAGCCAGAGACGGATGACGATGAAATAAATGACACGCGGGCGAAGGAAGAAACCACAGGAACGGGAATAAAGAAAAGGCAAGAAAATTACCTATTGGGCGGCGCCAGGAGCGGCAGGCGGGTTAACGTTCTCTTAAGTAACGGGAGCAGGCTGCTGCGCTTGAGGAACTTGAAGTTGTGGAACTTGGGGAACTAGATTTTGCTGTGCTTGTTAGCGATGGCTAGTTGCACCGGACAACTTCTTTCTAGAAGTGATAATTTATTCCTTGTGGCGACTCCTTTATACCGCTTTGGGTAAGACCGCTGTAAATAGCCATAAAAATAAAACCAGATTCAACGATTCATAAAAAAACATCACTTAACACGATTTCCTTGAACGACTTACCATTTTTGACAAAGTTTCCGAGAAAAATCACCTTGAATTATGGTATATTTAGCCACTAACCCTTCCAGGGGTAGCTCCGGACCGTTTGGACGGATTTTCGATCGAGAGGTACGGAATGAAGCGTGAAGCTTTCGTTCTTTCTTTTGCGTGGTTTGAAAGCCGAGCGATGCGATTTTTTTGTGGAAAAAGCGCCTCGGAGCTGGCGCCGTTCAAAAATATCTTTCCACCCTTTAATATCCTTCTCTTAAACGTACAGTTAACGGGGAACTCAGAATCGTCCAAAATCGCTCAAAATATCACTTTTACTGCAAAAGGACGACAATACACCACAAATAAGGTAATTTAACCTCTTTTAGCGTTAATCAGTACATACATGTGGCGATACGTCGCTGTAATATGAAATTTAGGTAAATCCCATACATTTCCCATAAAATTACAAACGGTTATGTTACACAAACAGATTCTGTGGGCTCCCTGTGATTTCGATACTTTGTATGTTTTTGCAATGTCAACAGTCTTATCAAGTGTTTATTTTGACCTTCGTTTATCAGCTTGTCTCGGATGTTCTGAGAATTTGTGCCAAAAACCTGTCGTCGGATTCTTTGAAAGTACAGTCTCTGGACAGTAGTTTTAATACAGTTACGAGCTGCTCCCCTGTCACCGCCTCACACACTGGGTTGGTTTTTGGTTCCAGTGCACGTGTGCTTTAAATCGGTCAATTAAGTTTGTAGTTTCTTCTTATCATCATGGCTGACATCCGACCAGTGTTGATGATATCTCGTCCCTTTTCGCTGCACCAAATGAGCAAATAGCTACACTTTTCTAATTCTTTCTTGGTGGTAAGCGGACCACTAAACGTCTGTTCTACGTGTTGTCGAAAACGCTTACACCTTTCCGGTAAATTTTCGGCTTCCCAATCCAACTGGGGAGACTGAGAGACTCCGGCTAAATCTATTTTTGAAACTTCATCCTGCCTCTGATAACATGTAAAATCCCTGGGTTAAATGTTGTATGATTTAACCTCACGATTTCTAACAATTACACGTCAATCTTAAATCCAACATGGTGACTCCCTGAAGTTGCGCGCATGCAAACAAGGCCTTTATGCATATATTACAGGCGAGGTATGTGAGGTTTCCTTTTAGGGCTTCAGGTTGTATAGTGACAGCTAGAGAGTTGACAGAGACGAGGGGTTCAACAACGGGCTCGGGGATTAGCTGACGTCATGATCCCTAGGGGTGACGTCATGGGTTAAAATAGGTAGAGGTGACATCATGATCTATTTTAAGTCAATGGGGAGTGATGACATCATATTATTTGAACTTAAAACAAAGTGCGGGTTATTGTTTTAGCACGCACATATAATTGACTGCTTTGTTTATTTTTCCGAGGTGCTAATTTTCCATGCAAATTTAGAGTTCAGTGTTCGCATAATTAAAAGTTTGAACTTTGAAGCTACCGGTAAAGTTATAAAAATTAAAGTGGGTGATGGCTGGGAAACTGAAAATCGACAGAGTCTACCGATAAAGCGGCTATAGTGAAGAATGTTGCGGTAAATACGAATGAGAAGCGATTTTTAATACTGTGCAATTGTATTCTAATCAACTTTATTACATATAATCACAACATCCGAGTCTCAGACATTCGTCTTCACTCTCATCTTGTTTCCGTTCAAAGTTTTTATACAATAAAAATGCACTTGTGTTGTCCATTGTAGCAAGATGAAGCACGTACTTTAACCATGATTCTGTCAGCTGTAAATTAAGTCTTTCTTGAACTTTTTGTTGTAAATCCATCCATATTGTCCTTAAATTAATGCGCTTCCTTGCCGCTTCATAATATACAACCCATATTTCATCCTCTTCCATCATCATACAATCGTGATGAAGTTGCGAGAGGTCATCCATCTGGCAAGCCTCACAACAGCGTGTTGATTCTTCGTACACCAAGCGATTAATTTCTCTTGCAAATTCATCTTCTATAATATCTGCTATTTTGTTTCGCAGTATTTGAGTCTCGAGTTCAATCTCATCCACAAACAAATCACCAGTTTGGTGTGCACCAACCACCATTTCTACTCCTATACTCAAATTAATCTGTCACAACTAGTAAAAAAAGTCTGTTTTTATATCACTAAAAATTATTTAGCCACCAATCTAAAAATAATCACATTACGCCATTCTACCCCAGTGCGACTCTCAAGTTAAAGATAAATTATGATGTCATTTATTCCCGACTCTCCATTGACTGAAAATAGATTATGATGTCTTTCATTTCTGACTCCCCATTCACTTAAAATAAATTATGATGTCATTTATTCCGGACTCCCCTATTGAGTTAAAACAGATTATGACGTCACCTCTACCTATTTTTTAAACCCATGACGTCACCTCTAGGGATCATGACGTCAGCTAATCCCCGATCCCGTGGTGCAGAACATACAATTTATAATGTGATGTCATCACTCCCCATTGACTTAATTAAAAAAGATTATGATGTCACCTGTACCTATTTTTAACCCATGACGTCACCTCTAGGGATCATGACGTCAGCTAATCCCCGATCCCGTTGGTGAACCCCCCGTCTCTATCTACTCTAGAGGTTTACGAGAGTCAGTTTAGAAGATTCAGGATGATTGGCTTGCTGTTTCTATTTCTGCATTAATAGCTGTGTGTAGCCATGCAGTGTGTTCTGAAAATAACTTTATATTGGATTGTGCGACGTACCCGCTGTAGTAAAAGCCTCGAGCGACAATTAAATAAAACGCAAAGCACATAAGATTCAGTACAAAGAAAATAACGATAGTTTTATTGAAAATATATCGAATATAACACTTACTGATCATAATAAAGCTTTGCTAAATAATGGCCTGAAATATATACCGACCCCTCCCAAACCAGCCTCACATAAAAGTGTTATCCAAGACTTAAGTAACTTTACTTTACTTTTGACAAAATAGTAGAGGGAAATCAACAACGTTTTGACAAAAAAAGTTCTACGGATCCTCTCGCTGAACCTATTGCATCCTCAACGGCTACCAAAGTCAAAGGTTTAGTCAAAACTCTGTTCATAAACGAACATATTGACTCGATGACTTACAAGCGGTTTAAATCAATTAAGGCCTAAACCTTCCAAGAATTCCACAGTTTTACATGCTGACCAAATTAAATAAGCCTGTTGGTCGGCCCATTATAGCTAGTTCCGGTCAGGACCTACGGAACGTATGTCGAGATTTGTCCACTTGCCCTTACAACAGTTCGCACAGAAACAGTCCGTGTACATTAACCCATTGGCGACGGTCGGCTGGTAGCGCAAAAAAAAAAACCCGCATATTTTACCAATTCATCCTTTCTGGACCGGTTTTCAGCCAATTAGCATGGAAATAGCTCAAAATGAGATTTGCAACAGTGAAGCAGTATTTTCCTGCTGATTGGACGTAATTAAGCCTCATTTTTGTTTTGGTGCATGCGCATAAGCCAAAATTCGGACATGTATTTTTTTTTGCGAATCTGTTTCGCTCCTTCTTTTTTGCTCTCTTTCTTTCCTTTGCCTTTCTTTCTTATATGCACTTTTGTTACCCACTTCATCGTCTTTGTTTCCTTAGAAATTGTGACTGGCTAACTTTTAGGGAAAGGGAGAAATGTTTCCTGGAAAAGTAGTAGGGGAATTGCGAAATTAGCAGTGGATTTTTCTCCGCAATATTGGTAGGTTTTTTGTGCGGAACTTTAGCAGGATTGGTCAAAATTTCCAAAATGAGGTATCTTTGCAAAGGTCTATCCTTCCTTGATTCGCTGATGTCCAACTAATAATTGCTTAAAGTGAAAGCTAATTGGCTTAGAAAGGCATAATCTGTATCGTTCCAAATCGAACGAAAATGGCCAATTCCGTCGCCAAAAGGCTAAAGACACTACACATTTTGTCAACTTCATTGAAAACACAACACTTATAGTCAACTGCCATACTGACAACGCTGAATATTTACTCACTCTACACTTACATCCCGCAAGAAGTAGGGATTCGTGTTATTTGCCACTGCTACGATGAATATTATCTGTCAAAACCACTATCAGTCAAAAACATTATCAGTCAAAACCACAGTCATTATCAGTCAAAACCACATATCCTTAAACAAACTTTAGGGGCGCTTATGACACTGATCTTTAAAGAAAACTCAAAGTGTGTTGCTTGCTACAGGGACGAGTAAAAAGAGTCAAAAATTCTGAAGAAAGCCCAAGGGCGAAAAGAAATATTATCACTAAGTGAACCATTTTTCATAATAACAACAGAACAACGCTACCAGCACACTTCCGGTAAGCAATTTATATTTCATTTATTAGGTAGTACTCTTTGCTAAAAAAGTTGTAATACAAATCTAGGGAAACGAAGTTCACTTGAAGCCCAATTAAAATAAGTAAACATGCATACAAAACAAACATTCCTATATATTTCTTACCACTGTAAGATGAAATCAGAAGCCTTAACAATGACCGGTACGTACCATTGGTCGGATATGATAGCGTTTGGTGGCGAAACGATCAATGCACAGCTCCGAAACGAAAGGAATCGGTTGAAATAGCGAGTAAAACCAGTAGGCGAAATACAAAGATAATCTCTCTTTTAAAAACAGCAGCACGCAAAGCTTTTCTTGTTTCCTTTTCAGCTCGATTCTTTCCTCTAATTGTTAAGTCTTGTACAGTCTTTTCGAACGCCAAACGAACAGAGCTGATCAATCAAACGAAACAAGGGCTCTAGGGACGAGAATGTGCACACGAAAGTCTTTTTTCTTTCCATTCTGGTATAGTACATTAATGCATTAGGGACGGACCATTAGAAAAGTGATGGGGGGGGGGGGGGATTTGCTTGTGCAGGAATTTTTTTGCAGGTGAAACCCTCTGCACCATTTTTTTTTCAGACAAATATTGCTTTGTTTGTCATTTACTAATTAAAAAAAGGTGTAATACTTAAAAACCATTTTTGACCATTACGTATATTTGAAAAATATATATTAGGAATAGTCAACATCAAAATGTTATGTACTGTTTGCTATTTACTGATTGTTTTCTTTTCATTATACACTTTTTAACAGCAATTCATATCAAATGTTTTACAAATGTTGGCAGGCAACACTTGAAATTCTATTTTTTATATCACAACGTGTTTGGCATATACTTTAAATTTGAAAGTGAATTTAATGGTGAAATCCTTCTTCATCTTATTTAATACTATGTGCACTCTTTTACTGGATACTCCCCCCCCCCCCCACCCCCCCCCCCCCCCCCCTTCATTTTACACACGAGTTTTAAGAAGAAGAGAGATCAGGCATAGATGAGTGGATTACTGATTACGGAAGACTAAGTTGCTCTCATTTGATTTTATAGTAATTCTGGGGTTGAGTGCTAACAGTTTATAAACTACATGACAGTTCAGCCTCATATGCAATAAACCATAATTACTGTAGGATCAAAAAAAAAAAACATGTAATACTATAGACCGTATTCATAAATGGTGGTCCATGTTATATTATTCTTCTATATTCATGCTAATCAGCCTACCAAGCCTTTAAGAATGTGCAAAATTCAAAAGAATGTTTACTCTAAAATGAGGCTTGGTTGGCTGATTAACATACTTACTTACTTATCCTCTTCGGGCCCACGAGGACTCTTGGGCCGTATTAACATACATACAAAATAATAATAAATTGGGCGCCATTTATATAATTATGAATACGGTCTATGGTTGACGAAAATCTGAATCATGAAGATAGGCCTCTTTTTAATAATCACTGCATATACAGAGTTAAAGTTAAAGTTATGATGTCACAAAAGTAAAAGTTATGATGTCACAAAAGTTAAATTTGCGAAGTTATTAAATTTGATCAGAGGAAGCAATCTACTGGTTTTGCATGTTGGCAACTGAAATTTGCGCTTTCCGCGGCTATTCAAATTGGCCAATATGTTTCACGGAAGCGGATTAAGCGCTGGAATGTGACAGAAAGCATGGGATTCACACCAGTTAATATATTCAAGACTATAAATGTAAACATTCCGTTCTTGTGGGCCTCTTTTGCCGTAAAACCCACGGCCACCCGTTTCGAAGCGCGTTCCACTGTTCGGCTCAAGTTCCCGTTCTTCAGCGCTACAGCCACTGGTTCAACCGCCCCAACAACCTCTACAAGTGGCCCTTCAGTTACGGCAACGTAAACAAGCTCCACATGTTCAGCCTCAAGCTACCAACACAGGGGCAAATATATTTTCCGCTATTCAGTTGGCGTCACATCGACTGGTTTTTCGCGTTTGTAGGGTAGGTGTTGCTGAGTGCATTTTGAAATTATTTAGTCATGTTTGGGCCTCTATGGTCGTGTACGAATACTGAACTAGGTTCAGTTGTCAATTAGGTGTTCGATAGGTTCATTTGGCTATAGCTGAACTTTGGGCCTCTCGGGTCCGGCACGAATATTGAACTAGGTTCAGGTGTCAATTAGGTGTGTTTGGCCATAGCTGAACTTTGTGTTCGGTGGAAATTCATTTACTTTGGACCTCTCGGGTCCGGCACGAATACTGAACTAGGTTCAGGTGCCAATAAGGTGTGTTTGGCCATAGCTGAACTTAATGTTCGGTGGAAATTCATTTACTTTGGGCCTCTCGGGTCCGGCACGAAACCTGAACTAGGTTCAGGTGTCAATTAGGTGTGTTTGGCCACGGCTGAACTTTGTTTTCAGTGAACTTCATTTTTTTTTGGACCTCTCGGGTCGGGCACGAATACTGAACTAGGTTCAGGTGCCAATAGGTGTGTTTGGCCATAGCTGAACTTTGTGTTCGGTGGAAATTCATTTGCTTTGGACCTTTTGGGTCGCGCACGAATACTGAACTAGGTTCAGGTGCCAATAAGGTGTGTTTGGCCATAGCTGAACTTTGTGTTCAGTGGAAATTAATTTACTTTGGACCTCTCGGGTCGGGCACGAATACTGAACTAGGTTCAGGTGTCAATTAGGTGTGTTTGGCCATAGCTGAACTTTGTGTTCAGTGGAAATTCATTTACTTTGGGCCTCTCGGGTCGGGCACGAATACCGAACTAGGTTCGGGTGCCAATAAGGTGTGTTTCGCCATAGCTCAACCTTGTGTTCGGTGGCAATTCATTTCCTTTGGACCTCTCGGGTCGGGCACGAATACTGAACTGGGTTCAGGTGCCAATAAGTGGCCATACAGTGTAGCTGAACTTTCTGTTCAGTGGAAATTCATTTACTTTGGACCTCTCGGGCCGGGCACGAATACTGAACTAGGTTCAGGTGCCAATATGGTGTGTTTAGCCATAGCTGACCTCTGTGTTCGATGGAATTTATTTACTTTGGGCCTCTCTGGCCAGGCACGAATACTGAACTGGGTTTAGGTGTCAACAAGGTGTGATGGCCATAGCTGAACTCTGTGTTCGGTTGAGTCTTATTTACGTTTGGGCCTATCTGGCCGGGCACGAACTCTGAACTAGGTTCAGGTGTCAATAAGGTGTGTTTCATAATAACTGACCTCTGCGCATGTGTTCAGTGGAAGTTATTTTACTTTCGACTTCTTTGGCTGGACACGCATACTGAACTAGGTTCAGGTGTCAATAAGGTGTGTTTGGCAATGGCAAAACTTGGTGTTCGGTGGAAATTTGTTTACGTTTGGGCCTCCCTGACTGGGCACTGGGTTTGGTTCAGGTGCCAATTAAGTGTGTTTGGCAATATCTCAACTTGGCACCCCCCCCCCCCCCTCCCCGGTCGTGACACGAATACTGAACCAGGTTCAGGTGTCAGTTAGGTGTCTTTGGCAATAGTTAAACTCTGTGTTCGGTGGAAATTTATTAAGGTGTGGGCCTCTCTAGTTGGGCACGAATACTGATCTAGGTTCAGGTGTCAACTAGGTGTGCTTGACATTTCCTGAGCTCAGTGTTCCGTGGGAATATATTTAAACTTGGGCCTCCCTGGCCGGGCAGGAATACAAATTCAGGCCCATGTATTAATTAGGTGTGTTTGGTGATAGTTTGAACTCAGTGTTTAGTGGAAACTTGTTTACCCCTGCGCCTCTCTGGCCGGGGATGAATTCTGGATTACGTTCAGGTGTTAATTTGGTGTGTTTGGCGGTGGCTGAACTCAGTCTTTATTCCCTATTGGATTCAGTTGTTTTCTCTTTTCGTTCTTTATGGACCACACGCCCAGGGGGGCTTCCCACCTTTCCCACCAGTGAGTTTAATTGTCCCGGGGCTATCTAAAGCCCTTAGTGCCCGACTCTTGCAGTTGTTGCCGGGACTCTTACTCTCTACTGGTCCCCGGGGGACTCCCAGCTCTCGCCCGTCTTCTCTTCGGTGTCTTTTAGCCGTCACCCTAGCCTCAGTGGGAGATTGTACCCAACTTAACTCCAATGGAAGCAGTCGCATCTTTTCACGAACGGGTAATCCAATCGACAACCCTCCTGGGGACCTGTGATCTGGCATCAGTCCCGGATAGTGAACATGTTGTTGTGAGAGAACTGCTTTGTGCTGTATCAGGCACGACTCCCCCCCCCCCCCCCCCCCCCCATGGGTACATGACCCAAAGGGGACCACATGGAACAGGGAACAGCTAGGAATGCAATGTTACCGTTGGGATGCAATGTTAGGTTTGGGAGTAAGGTTTGGGAGTAAGGTTTGGGGAAGGATAATGAGATATGGGAAAATGGGTCGCTTGGGTGGGAGGAGGCTGCGGGACTACGATCCCGGTGCCTTGCGGGGTGATCCACCTCATTGTTCATACACAGAACAATGGGTCCAATCCTTTCCCAATTCTTAATCAGTGATCCGTGAAACAAAGGCCAGTTTGGATATACTACTATTCAAATTGGCCAATATGTTTCACGGAAGCGGATTAAGCGCTGGAATGTGACAGAAAGCATGGGATTCACACCAGTTAATATATTCAAGACTATAAATGTAAACATTCCCTTCTTGTGGGCCTCTTTTGCCGTAAAACCCACGGCCACTCGTTCGAGGCGTGTTCTCAGAAAATAGGGAGGGGGAGTCTGGGTTGGGTGGGGGCGCTTGTTTGTAGCTGGGAAGAGTCTATGGATAATTTTTGAGCGCCCACCCACCCATCCCTTCGCGCAATATCCTTCCTGGCCTTTGCTCCGGATCCACCTCATTGTTCATACACAGAACAATGGGTCCAATCCTTTCCCAATTCTTAATCAGTGATCCGTGAAACAAAGGCCAGTTTGGATATACTACTATTGAATTGAAAATACGAATATTCATAGTATATCATCTTTTATAATTCAACACATTGATACACTGCCCAAATATGGTCAAAAAGTTATCGATATGCGTTATGTCTACATGACGTATAACCAGCGATGGCGGTAAATTTCGCATTTTGAAGGAAAGTGAAAATGACTGCTGGCTGCAATTTCGTGTTTTGGGGCGAAAAAGTGCGTGAACTATTAGTTAAAAAAGGGAAAAGAAAGAAAAAAAGAGAAGAAAAGTAAAGAGAAAAAGTATTGTTCACATGATTGGACAAAAAAGGCGCGAAATTTTCGCGTTGTCGCGGTCGCTGTACTGGTCGCAGTGTTTCTTGGCGTAGCTGAATGAAAACTGGTTCAAAGTTTGACCGCTCGACAAGGAGTGAATGAAGGAGCACAATTTTCGTGAAATTTCTTTGGTAATCACCTCTGGAATATGATATAGGCTTGATGCTTCCGCAGAATAGTTTCTGATCTCGTCATTACGGCTGTAGGAGCTAAGAAACGAGCAAGTTTGTAAACAACATTGATTGATTCAGCTCGTACTTCGATGTTTGAAAATTTGGTGCTGATGGAAGGGCATAAAAAGCCAAATCAACTACAGGTACGATGTTTTAACCGTTTCTTGTATCCTTTAGCTGTGAATTTTTGTAAGACATACTGTCCACGCTGCTGTTCTTTCCGACTTTAATTTTCGCCGCTATGTTTAGGTTCGTAGCCGTGTGTTTGTTCAATTTGTTTTGATTCTGAATTGACCTTTTCAAGATACGAAACACTTGTAACTAAGACATTCTATGCCATTTTACTGTGTTTTAATTCTTGTAGTCACTACTTTGTCCCGTTTTTTGAGTAGACGAAAGCTCTTCGTAGCTTTCGATAAACCTAACAACGTTCATTGACACAAGTAACGGCCGTCCATCTTTGAGTGGACAGTGCCAATGTTGTTTATCCATCTCTGAGTGGAAAAAATGGCGCTTGTGGCAATGATCTTTTATTTTTCTAAAATCTGTCGCGAAAGAGACGACAACAAAACCGACAATGATTGCTATATCGAGTTGCGAATTTTAGTGGGGTGTCGTTAGAAAATGGATACAAGGGTCATTAGATCAGCCGATATCGCCAGCGACCACCAACTTGTCTGCAGCAGATTGAGATTGAAGCTAAGAGCAGCTCCCAACGGACACGCAATTAGAAGGGCGAGATATGATACTTCGAAACTAGAAAACGATGGGTGTAGAAGGCAATTTCGTTTGGAGCTAAGGAACAGGTTTGAGATGTTGCTGAATGAAGGACCAGAAGACAGTATGGACGACAACCTGGAGGCTGAATTGGAGAAAGCTAATGATATCTTAGAGAAAGCTTACAACACGACAGCAAAGAAAGTCTTAGGATTTAAGAAAAAGAAAGTTAAACCATGGATCAGTAAAGAATCGTGGGATCTTATTGAGCAAAGGAAAGCTATAAAACTGAAACTTGATGGAACAAGCTCGGAGAGACTGAAGGAAAAGAGGCGAGCTGAATATAAAGCCAAAGATAGAGAAGTGAAGAGGCAAATACGCAGGGACAAGAGAAACTGGTCAGAAGGAATAGCAAATGAAGCTGAGGAAGCAGCCAACAATCAGCAGATGAAGACTCTCTACAATCTAACCAAAGTCCTCTGCAATGACAAACCAAAGCAAAGCGCCGCAGTCAACGATAAGAATGGAAACGCCCTAACCAGCAGTGAAGACAGAAAGAAACGATGGAGAGAACATTTCGCGGAAGTACTCAATAGGGAAGAACCAGCTGACCCGATCAATGAAGGAGATTGTGAACAACAGGACATAGCGGACATTGACACCGGACCTGTGAGTAAAGCTGAGATAAGGAAAGCAATCAAGAGTCTTAAGAATGGTAAAGCCCCGGGCGAAGATATGATAACAGCAGAGCTACTGAAAGTAGACCTTGAATTTACAACGGGCAGAGTCAAAGAACTTGTAGACACAATATGGAACCTGGAAAAGGTCCCCCGGAAATGGAAGAGGGGTCTAATTGTTAAAATACCGAAGAAAGGAAACTTAAAGGAGTGTAAAAACTGGCGGGGGGTAACCCTGCTACCGGTTGTTAGCAAGATATTAGGGAGGATCGTTATTGACCGCATTCGGGCTGGGATCGACCACAGGCTCCGTAAAGAACAAGCTGGATTTAGATCAGGTAGAGGGACGACAGAACAAATTTTTATATTACGCAACATCTTGGAACAAGTGAATGAGTGGCAAGCAACTCTCTATGTTAATTTCGTGGATTTTGAGAAGGCGTTTGACTCAGTGCATAGGAATGGTTTATGGGTGATAATGAAACAGTATGGTATCCCACAGAAAATCACCAACATAGTTAAAGCGCTGTATGATGGCTTTGAGTGCGCTGTTGTGGAAGAGGAAACAACCCCAGAATGGTTTGATATAAAGACTGGTGTCAAGCAAGGATGCACGATGTCTGGCTTTCTTTTCCTGCTCGTCATAGACTGGACAATGAGGCATACTGTGAGGGACGAAGGAACTGGACTGAGATGGAAATTTACATCCAAACTTGAAGACCTCGATTTTGCTGATGATGTGGCCTTAATTTCATCAACACAAAGGCATGTACAGCTAAAGACAGACAGGCTAGTGGAAAGTGCTGAGAGGACAGGCCTTCGGGTAAACGTAGGGAAGTGCAAAGTCATGAGAGTGAATGCAAGAAATAACGAAGCCATCACAGTGAATGGTCAGGCGTTGGAAGATGTAGAGAAATTTGTCTATCTAGGAGCCACTGTATGTAAGCAAGGAGGGGGCGATGAGGACATTAAAGCTAGGCTAGGGAAAGCGAGAGGAGCATTTGTGAAACTGAACAGAGTATGGAATTCCAACAGTGTGACGAAGAAAACAAAGATCAAGTTATACAAGACGCTGGTTAAACCCGTTTTAATGTATGGATGCGAGACATGGAAAATGAATGAAGGTGATGCACAAAAGATCAATGTGTTCCAAAATCGTTGCCTGAGGAGGATATTGAAGATCAAATGGCAGGATAAGGTTACTAACAAGGAGCTACTGGAAAGGGCAAACGTAGACAGGCTGAGCGAGGAAGTAAGAAGAAGGAGATGGCGTTTCATTGGACACATCCTTAGAAAACATCCGGATAACGACTGTGTTACAGCCCTGACATGGGCTCCTGAGGGGAAGAGAAGGAGAGGTCGGCCAAAAACAACCTGGCGGCGCACAGTAGAGAGAGAGAGGACAAAAGCAGGGTGGCAGTCCTGGTGTGAGGTGCGAACCGCCGCACAAGACAGGCTTCAGTGGAAAACCCATGTGCAGGCCCTGTGCGCCTCATTGGCGCAATAGACCTAGATGATGATGATGTCGTTAGAAAATATTTTGATAAATCTAACGTTCATTGACACAAGTAACGGCCGTCCATCTTTGAGTGGACAGTGCCAATGTTGTTTATCCATCTCCGAGTGGAAAAAATGGCGCTTGTGTCAATGATCTTTGATTTTTCTAAAATCCGTCGCGAAAGAGACAACAAAACCGACAATGATTGCTATCGAGTTTTTAGTAGGATTTCTTAGAAAATATTTTGATAAACCTAACGTTCATTGACACAAGTAACGGCCGTCCATCTTTGAGTGGACAGTGCCAATGTTGTTTATCCATCTCCGAGTGGAAAAAATGGCGCTTGTGTCAATGATCTTTGATTTTTCTAAAATCCGTCGCGAAAGAGACAACAAAACCGACAATGATTGCTATCGAGTTTTTAGTAGGATTTCTTAGAAAATATTTTGATAAATCTAACGTTCATTGACACAAGTAACGGCCGTCCATCTTTGAGTGGACAGTGCCAATGTTGTTAATCCATCTCCGAGTGGAAAAAATGGCGCTTGTGTCAATGATCTTTGATTTTTCTAAAATCCGTCGCGAAAGAGACAACGACAAAACCGACAATGATTGATATATCGAGTTGAGAATTTTAGTAGGATGTCGTTGGAAAATATTTTGATAAATCTAATGTTCATTGACACAAGTAACGGCCGTCCATCTTTGAGTGGACAGTGCCAATGTTGTTTATCCATCTCTGAGTGGAAAAAATGGCACTTGTGGCAATGATCTTTGATTTTTCTAAAATCTGTTGCGAAAGAGACAACAACAACAAAACCGACAATGATTGCTATATCGAGTTGCGAATTTTAGTAGGATGTCGTTAGAAAATATTTCGATAAACCTAACAACGTTCATTGACACAAGTAACGGCCGTCTATCTTTGAGTGGGCAGTGCCAATGTTGTTTATCCATCTCTGAGTGGAAAAAAATGGCGCTTGTGTCAACGATCTTTGATTTTTCTAAAATCCACCGTGAAAGAGACTACAATAAAACTGACAACGATTGCTATCGAGTTTTTAGTAGGATTTCTTAGAAAATATTTTGATAAACCTAACAATGTTTATTGACACAAGTGTAATTGCCTTTCATTGCTATTCTGTTTCAACAGTATTACATGAACTTTAAAGAAAACTATTTACAGAAGTGAAAATAATAAATCTCGGTTAAAAGATACAGTAACACCTGACAAGTGAAATAATATCTTATTTGACACATTGTTTTCTTTAACCATCTTGAGGTACATGTATAACCATGAAAGCAATAAGAAAGTGGAGGAAATCTTAGTGAAAGAAGTCAGAGGAACTTTTGGAAAACAGAAGTGGTTTAAGGCTGAGATTAAAGGTATGTACATGTATGGATTTCCTTGTGATCAGGATACAGAGTTTACACTCCAAGTACAGTACAACCTATTTTAGTGATTGTATTAGGTGGCCATCCTCTATTTAATTAAGTGGCCAGTTCCATACGCTGTATTTTTGCCCATGCAAATTTTGTATCTGCTGCCTGAGTTTATTAAACAGTCACCTCTATTCAGTGGTCACAGCCATGCTTTGGCGGTCCCTTGTTCGCATGTCTTTGTTAATTTTATGTGTACCTGTATTAAAATGCCAAACTTGAAGAAGATTTATTCACTCTACACTACAGAGTTGTTATTGATCATTACTGCATGTATTGCATTCACCACTGTTTTAGATTTACGTGCTTTCTAGACATTAATGTACATGTACACTGTACTCTAATGTATTTGACCATGCCCACAAAGTATTTTTAGTTAACATGTCCTAAGGGTGGCCTGTAAATGTAGGTTCAACTGTTTTAATGTTTTGCAATCCTGTAGTACATGTACACACTGTATCACCACATCACTGATACTATAATATCTTGAATTATTGCTACACCTCAAAGTAACAGTGTGACACTTACTAAAATCACTTGAATTCAAGATTGGTAATTCTTAAATCACTGTTTCAAAGTAAAAATGTAAATACCCGTAATTACATTTTGCTTTAAACAAATTGGAAATTTATCCTTGTGCATGAATAACTGTTCTTTTTGTTCTTACCTTTAGAGAAAACAGTCATTTTTATTTTAAGGAAAGGTCCATGTTTTACCATAAATTTGGATAATCTATTGATAAAAGGCTCAAACAAGTTGAAATAACACCTCTCGAGTAAGCAGTACACCACAAAGTAAACAAAAGAAATGTGAAATTTGCACTCATTCAAGTAAATACAGCATAAATTTGGGTGTGAGTGCATGAAAATACTAATAATTATGTTCAGATTTTGTTGTTTAGTTAGTTACCATTTTTGGCAGAGTTTACATGTACCTATACTCACCAAATATTCATGTACACTGTACATTTCTTACATTTCCTTTTTTTCAGGGGCTATTTGTCAGTACTGGCAGAGCACACAGGATGATGATATTTGAAAAAAAAATGGAAAACTAAACCAGCATAGAATCATGAGAAGACGTTGACGAGAGTGAAAAGGGTAAGCTATCGGCATGATACATGTAGTAATGACACCTTTATTAATTTTAAAATACCGATTATCGTTAAATGTCCACATCACTTTACAATACAGTGTACCTCTGTAAATGCTCAAGTCAATAATTAACGGTTTTAGGAAAACGCACTAAGTATATATATATATATATATATATATATATATATATATATACATATATACATATATACATATATACATATATACATATATACATATATACATATATAACTTCATTAGAGTTCAGACTTCAGGAGTAATCATCGTTTTATTGCGACAGCTCTGTTTCGTATGGTCCAAAATTAAAAGGACCACACTCATCAGGCAACTTGAACGAATGACCGGTAAAATGGAATACAGGCAGTAAAATACGAAAATTCAAAAATGGTTGCTAGGTAGCAAATGCGTGCCGTTTGACAAAATAAGATGTAGAAGTGTATCCGGTTTCACCTTTTACAAACCGTCTTCTGCGTCAATAAAATTGTGGTACATCACTGACTAAAATCC
Source organism: Cladopsammia gracilis (assembly GCA_022457155.1). NCBI lineage: Eukaryota > Metazoa > Cnidaria > Anthozoa > Scleractinia > Dendrophylliidae > Cladopsammia > Cladopsammia gracilis. The sequence goes on from JAJGOT010000470.1 coordinate 170,698, forward strand.
TGTAATTAAGCAATTAAATTGTGATTTTCCAAAAATTAATGTAATAAAGTGGTAATTGAATCGAGCGGAGCGCTATTTCGGTCCGAAATCCACGATATCACGCTATGCGCTCGTTCCCGAAACCTCGCGTGCAACCCCATACGCACTCGGCTCAATTACCATTAAATTACGTTATTCGGCTAAAGTTCTGAAGTACGTATCGTTTTCTGTGGGGGCATGAACTTGCTAATTCGTTTCGCCTGTTCAGGCTACAAAGCTCCTTTCTACAAATGATAATGAATTTTTCATAAAGACAGAGATTACATTTCTTGGTGATGTTACTATAAGGTTTACATTTTTTGAGTACTTTCCATTTTATTTGAAAAGGTTGTTTAGCGTCTTTCAGAGTCCATACGTGTTTAGATAGTTCAGTTTCGTTTTTTTCTGCTGGAGTGTCGAAAGGATGTCTGGTGGTTTCTGTAGCGTTCCTTGAAATTTGTTGCCAGTCCGACGTAAGTTTCAGTTGTTGTCGCTGTTGTTACTGTAGCTTGATAGGTCACGTTTGTTTGAAGACGTTTTCCTTCGAGTGGACATTCCGTTTTCTTTCTGCAATTACAGGTGTCAGGTTGCTGCGTTGGCGTAGTTGTTTTTGAAAGGATGTGCTTGTTGTGTGACGAGATGATGGATTTTATGCTTGGCATGCATGAATAGCTCAGCTTAAGTGTGTGTCTGTTGAAGATTTTATGGAGTTGGTGATTTTGTGGGAAGCATTTGTCGACGATGTACAAGAACTTTCTACCAAGGTTAGTTTTAACATTTGGGTTAAAAGGAGGGTTGTACCACGTGATGTTTCTTGTCCGCTTTCTTTTGTTTCTCGTAGCTTGCTCTGATGAAGGATTATATGTCAGCTTGTGGTCATATCCGCTTTCTTTAAGTGCTTGTTGGTAAGGGGCGATGGATTCGTCAAATACTTCTTTACTGGATGAAATGCTTGTTAGTCTTTTGTTGATGTTGAGTGGAATGTTTTTAAGTAATGCTGGGGGATGGTTGCTCTGCCGGTGGACGTACGATAGTTTGTTATTGGGCTTCATGTATGGTTTGTAGCTTCCACTTGTGAGGTTGAAGGTTACGTCTAGGAAGTTAACTATCTTTTTGTTCGCATCAATCGTGATCTTTAGGCCATTTGATTTAAATGCGTTGCTGACCTCTTGTTTGGTTTTTTCAATTTCCTTTGGAGTGGCTTTGCATACTGCAAGGCCGTCGTCGCGATAAAGGCCGACTTCATCTTTGAATTTAGGTGCAATCAAGGACAGCATGTAAGTTCCTATCAGCTCACAAGTTTCTGCTCCGTCGTAAGAGCCCATTGTTACATCAAACATGACGTCCGTGTTCTTCTTAATCCACGGAGAGTTTTGGTGGTAGAGGAGTGACTTTTTCGCATGGATGATGATATGGCGGTCTTGTTGGGTGATGGCGGTGAATCTTGAGGCGTAATCTAATGCTTTCAGTAGCAGGTCTTCAGATATGGATGGGTAGAAGTCGCACACGTCAAAGGTGATAAATGCATGTTTATCCTTATCTGGAATTGCTTTGAACCATTCTATGGCATTGCTGGTACTTTTCCACAGATTCACTTTAGTTGCTTGTATAATTTCTGTGTTTATGCGGCCGAGGATCTTTTTACTAATGATGCCAATTTCTGATTTGCTTGGATTTATAAGTCTGCAGGTCGGGTTGTTTATGAAATCAGGTTTGTGGTCTTTTAGTGTTATGAATGAGTCTCTGGGTGCCGAGACTTCAATTCTGTCGTCAAGTTCAAGTTTCTCCGCAATTTGCTTGTCTTTTGAGCTTATCATGTCTGGGAGGTTGGGGTTTGTCTTCTTGTAAGCTTTTGTAACGTTTTTGTTTACAAGTGTCACATAGTCCTTGGGTCGCCCCTTACCAACAAGCACTTAAAGAAAGCGGATATGACCACAAGCTGACATATAATCCTTCATCAGAGCAAGCTACGAGAAACAAAAGAAAGCGGACAAGAAACATCACGTGGTACAACCCTCCTTTTAACCCAAATGTTAAAACTAACCTTGGTAGAAAGTTCTTGTACATCGTCGACAAATGCTTCCCACAAAATCACCAACTCCATAAAATCTTCAACAGACACACACTTAAGCTGAGCTATTCATGCATGCCAAGCATAAAATCCATCATCTCGTCACACAACAAGCACATCCTTTCAAAAACAACTACGCCAACGCAGCAACCTGACACCTGTAATTGCAGAAAGAAAACGGAATGTCCACTCGAAGGAAAATGTCTTCAAACAAACGTGACCTATCAAGCTACAGTAACAACAGCGACAACAACTGAAACTTACGTCGGACTGGCAACAAATTTCAAGGAACGCTACAGAAACCACCAGACATCCTTTCGACACTCCAGCAGAAAAAACGAAACTGAACTATCTAAACACGTATGGACTCTGAAAGACGCTAAACAACCTTTTCAAATAAAATGGAAAGTACTCAAAAAATGTAAACCTTATAGTAACATCACCAAGAAATGTAATCTCTGTCTTTATGAAAAATTCATTATCATTTGTAGAAAGGAGCTTTGTAGCCTGAACAGGCGAAACGAATTAGCAAGTTCATGCCCCCACAGAAAACGATACGTACTTCAGAACTTTAGCCGAATAACGTAATTTAATGGTAATTGAGCCGAGTGCGTATGGGGTTGCACGCGAGGTTTCGGGAACGAGCGCATAGCGTGATATCGCGGATTTCGGACCGAAATAGCGCTCCGCTCGATTCAATTACCACTTTATTACATTAATTTTTGGAAAATCACAATTTAATTGCTTAATTACAGGATTTTAGTCAGTGATGTACCACAATTTTATTGACGCAGAAGACGGTTTGTAAAAGGTGAAACCGGATACACTTCTACATCTTATTTTGTCAAACGGCACGCATTTGCTACCTAGCAACCATTTTTGAATTTTCGTATTTTACTGCCTGTATTCCATTTTACCGGTCATTCGTTCAAGTTGCCTGATGAGTGTGGTCCTTTTAATTTTGGACCATACGAAACAGAGCTGTCGCAATAAAACGATGATTACTCCTGAAGTCTGAACTCTAATGAAGTTATAGTCAATGCTCCTCTATAGTTGAGCGCTCTACGTTATCCATTCTACTCAAGAATTTGTATATACATATATACATATATACATATATACATATATACATATATACATATATACATATATACATATATAAACAGAGAAACAACATAAATAGTGTTTCACGCAGTCGTAGGAGTGCTCGATGCAAATACATGCAGAGCGAAATACAATTTTAGATAGAAAATTTTTAGAGACAGTTACTCGAGTTTCACGCACTAAGCGATCATCAGACTGTGCCGTTGGAGGCGGTAGAAATAAAATTTAAACTAAATTAAGGAGGGCGGTTGGAATGATCCCGCTTCTGATTGGCTGCATAGAACTTATTTTCATGCCGGCATTTCGTAATCAACTCAGATCTCTTGTTGAGGAGTGATGACCTGTCGGCAGTTAAGATGCATAGCTTCTCAGACAAACATAGATTGCATCGGGAAGGATGACCCTTATTTGCCATAACATTGTCATAGAAGAATGGAAAAAGACAAATGGTAATTACTGTGGCTTAGAAATTACTTCCTTTGGATTTTAACAATTTGTACAGTATACAGTTATGTTTTGGACTGCATACCTTCTCATGGTATATACTTAACAGTTGTTCTTAAAGAATGAGATAAGCAGGGCAGTGACATACAGCATGGACATGTGCCAGGTTCATGATATACTGTGTACTGTACATGTAAATTTATATCTAAATTGCAAACATTGGTTTTTGTTTTCAACAATGTTTTTTTCTTCCTTGGTCTTTCATTACTCATAGCCACAGTTTCTAAATACCCTTCGCATAAATACCCTTTTCTGGGAAACGTGTTTGAAGAAGCAACCTCGAAATGTATGTTGCAAGATTTTGCTCCTTAATTCCTATTTAGCATTTTTCATTTTTTATTTTTATATGACAATGTTATTGCAATAAGGTGTGTTCCCGTATTCTGTACATTTTGATCTATGTCTTATTAGCAACAACTATTTTCTTGGATAAGAAAACAAAATGTCATATCAACCTGCACATATCTGGAGTTAATTGTGGCAGGTTGCTAAATGCAGAACAGTGACAAAAGCTCACCAAGAAAATTAATAACAATAGATAAGAAAATGAGACATGGATAGTTAATTAGTTACAATGACAAATAGATGGATTTCTATCAGCATACATATGGACTGCATACATGGAATTCTCACAACCAATAACATCAGACTTTAACACTAACATTAATAGACACCTGTCACTGATACGAGTCTTGGCAGCCAAAATAATCATGGCAAAACTGAATAATGACAACAAAAGCCACACAATACCATCAACTGATGGTTTTCCAATTCACGTCGCTCTGGAAATGACTTTCGCTCAGATTGTCAAAATGTAATTTCATGCAACAAAATCTTTCAAAGTCAATGTACTGTAAGTTGTGTGTAATTTGTTGTGCAACAATACCCAGCATTTAATCCATTTTTCTTGGTCTTCAGAAACTGATATTTCGAAAAGAAATGGTGGAAAAGTCAAATATACCTCCACAGGACAAAGAAAAAATTACAGCATTGCTAGCACTTGACAATGCTGTCAATTTTATGTCCTCTGAAGAAAGTGAAGGAGAGGAGGAGAGAATAACTGGTCCGCCACCAAGGCACGTCAAGCCGCTTAAGTGCTATAGCTAGCTATAGCGTTGAAGGCAATCCCACATATTGTGATGTGATAAAGATACATAGTAATGTGAACACAGCAGACAAAAAAAAAAGTACATGTACATGTACACTGTACCAAAAGCAGGTTTCAAGACAGTAGTGTCATAAAATAGCTGGAATGCTTTATGACACATCCATGTAGGCTACTTTCTTGACGTTTTTTGTAAATGCAATGCACATGTTTTGGTTAAATTGCCAAAAGTTAAATACAGTATATATCCCTTGCATTTCCTTAATTGCCAGGTGCTATATGTCAGTACTGGAGGAGCATCCGGGATGATGCCATGAGGAAGAAAAATGGAAAGCTTGACAAGCACACAGTCATGACAAGACGTTGCCTTAGGGTTAAAAGGGTAATGCATCTTCTACATGTATTTAAATAATGTGTTACTTCTTAATATATTTCTTTGTGTTAGTGCATTCAATAACTCATACATGAAAAGGAAAAAAAACAGTGGAGCACAAATATGTAAATTACATGTAAATTTGAAAAGAGAGGCTGTAAATATTATGTAAGTTGGAAAAGGGAGGTTATTGGGCCTTGTAAATAACCTGTAAATTGAAAAGGGGGGCTATCAAGATACTGTAAATAACCTGTAAAATGAAAAGGGGAGCTATCAAGATCCTGTAAATAACCTGGAAATTGAAAAGGGGGGCTGTGTTGATCCTGTAAATAACCTGTAAATTGAAAAAGCGGGCTGTCTCGATCCGGTAAATAACCTGTAAATTGAAAAGGGTATCAAGATACTGTAAATAACCTGTAAATTGAAAAAGTTTTCTCATAACTTGTTTTTATGCTATTGATATTTGGAATCTGACTGTGGCTTTGAGATTTACATGTAATAATTGCAAACAACAAATCTTTATTTCATAGTTATCTGTACAAAGTTATATGCAAGTAAAACAAGTTTTGTAATGGTTTTGTAACTGTTAATCTACTTTTTTTGTTCTCCAGAAAGTAATATATCGTAGGGATATGGTTGAAAAATCTTCATTGTCCCAAGAAGACAAAGAAAGAATTAAAACCTTATTACAGCAGGACAATGCTGTGGATTTCATGTCATCAGAGGAAAGTCAGGAGGAGGAAGGTGAGGGCAGGAGTGGTCCACCACCAAGAAAGATTAAACCACTACGGTGGGAGAGATCCAAATTAAAAAAACATCAAGTCTGTCCTCGATGCCACCTATCAAGCAAACATGAGCAAGCGGCAAAAGAGGACCGCAGCAAAACTTATTAGAGTACCAGGTGAAAATGTAAGCAATAGAACAATGCCAGAAAACTGTCCATCTTGGGCAGGACGCGTGCCTGATAGTTGAATGTAATAGAAATGTGCCTGCAGGGCTCGAGAATAACTTTTAAGCTTAGTCTAGTGCGCTAGGGTGAGGTTTAATTTTACTAGCCAAATTAAATTTTCACTTGCCAGACTTGTACGGGGTTACAGTTAATACAGTAATATGTGCCAAGTAAATTACTTTTAGGGAAAAAATCTCGGAGACCGTGGAAACTTATTTTGATCAGTCTTTGCTTCTTCTTTTTTCTAAAATCCCAATCTCATACTTAAATACTTGTCTTCTTAATTCTAATTTTAATTCTAATTGAGATACCAAAACTGATTTTTTTACTAGACTTTGGCTAGTTGGCTGCCGTTAGTCTCGAGCCCTGCTGCCTGTGAGCAAACTTTCTGCAAACTTTCTGGATTGGGGCAGTGGTTGTTGTTGTTTTTTGTTGGGGGGGGGGGGGGGAAATGGGAAGGCGGAAGAAGCAAGAGCTTGTAGCAATGTCTCAATGTCTTAATTTGGTGATAAGCAGTTGTTACATGTCTGCTTTCATTGAAACTCGTTTCCAGTTTGGTGATGACTGGCCAATGCAAATTCTGACAGCTGAGCTAGAGGAAGCTGCAGGAAGTATTTGGGGTGGCCTTCAAACTTGTGAGACATGGCTGCAAGCTCTTGCCCAGCCCCTGAGGGGGACAAAAGGTCATGGAATTATACATTACTTTTTATGGGCTTTATGGCTTTATGTATTTTAAGTGCAAATGTATGGATTTTTCAAAATATATTGAGTATGACTTTCTTGTGAAGAAAAACTATCCTTAATCAGACATAATTTTTCAAAATCTTTCAGAGAAATGGTCAATTTTAAATCATAAAATTCCAAAAGTCATTCAAAACAAAGAACTTGAAATAAATCGCTATTGAATAATCTGTACAAAGACATTGCTTTAAGTAATAGAGTAATATGATTTATATGCTGTTAAAGGGGCATTGTCACAGCTTCCCATTTGCTGACCAGGCACACTTGAAATATCCTGCCCCATCCTGATAGTTTTCAAATATACCTATCCATTTCGTGTTTATTTGTTTTCAACTGCCAGCTTTAGTCAACCCATTTTGAAATTGTCCCTTCAACTTGGAAAAATTTCGGCTGAACTAATGAAGTTTCAAATCGAGATACTGGCACATGCACCCGGCTCATGACAGTGTCCCTTTAATCATCTCAACGGCAAGTTTTTAAATATATTTAAAGATATGATATAATGAAGGGGCTATGTCACCATTTTTGATTTTACTTTAAAGATAAATCAATATTGTTTATTATTTATTTTTTTTTTATTTTTTGATAATTCACTTGATGCATGTATTCCTATTAGTGTTTTAATTTGGGGCAATTTTGATCCCAAAATCACCATGAAATAGCTCCTTTAAGTAGTAGATTAATGTAATTTGTATGATGTTTAATTATTTTAACAGCAATTTTTAGAGTTAGAGTTAAAGAAATTATAGTATGAAATTTTATATTACAGTGTATATATTTTAATAAATGAAGATAGATATAATAGACCACAAATAATAATACGTCTTAAATTGGAAAATAAAATTGTATGGATTTAACATGAGTATGTTGTAGGTCTCAAAATAAACGCAAAAAAAAGAACGTGATGAATAGTTTAAATTCGATTGCAATTGTTTCTTGCAAATTGCGACATGGACGAATCGCGGGTTCCCCCAAACTCTTAATTTTTCCTTTTCGAGGATATATGTGAGCCCTCTCTGTTTTTAGTTGTAGAAACCTCAAACGATCCGATTGCGTCTACACATTTTGGAAACGCCATGGACAAACATGCGTCCGCCAAATTTCCGGGCTGCGGAAACACGACGGCTATACGAGATTGCGTAAAAACGGAAACCTTGCGGAAACTCGAGTTTAAGTGATGCGTTTCCGCGACTCCGCAGCTGCGGAAACATGATGTAAACTCGTGTTTCCCGCAACGGATACTTAAATTTCCGTTTGCGGAAATTCAAGTTTCCGTTGGGAAACCGCTATGAAAACGGAGACGGAAACGCCTTATTTCACCCTGTGAGAAAGCGCGCGTAGGAAGCGCGCGTGATACCGCCTAATACTTAGCCGACGAAGCCGTAGGCCGAGTCGGCTAAAATTAGGCGATATTACGCAAGCTTGAGCGCTATAATAGTTTTATAATTCAACACATTGATAACAAAGCACAGTTTGAAGAAAAAATATCGCCGACAAGCCTTTTATTTAAAAAAAACCTTACAGATGTTTTACCGCGCGAAACTTGCAACATCACACAGTTCATGAATGAAAGTGGCGCCTTTGTCAATATTGTGCAAGCTTGAACACTATAACTGTTTTATAATTCAACACATTGATAACAAATCACAGTTTCGAGCAAAAAAATCATTGAGATATACAACCTTTCATTAAGTAAAAAGGCTAACTACAATATTTTACCTCGCACCATTTCTTAAACAACAAGCAGTGAATGCCGAAACTTTTGCCAACCTAAAATTAATTTAGCGTACACAATCAGTTGACAGTTTCTACGAAGTGCTTTCGTCTGCTCAAAGAACGGGACAGAGTAGTGACTACAAGAATTAAAACACAGTAAAATGGCATAGAATGTCTTAGTTACAAGTGTTTCGTATCTTAAAAAGTTCAATTCAGAATCAAAACAAATTGAACAAACACACGGCTACGAACCTTAACATAGCGGCGAAAAGTCGGAAAGAACTGCAGCGTGGACAGTAAGCTTACAAAAATTCACAGCTAAAGGATACAAGAAACGGTTAAAACATCGTACCTGTAGTTGATTTGGCTTTTTAGTCCCTTCCATAAGCACCAAATTTTCAAACATCGAAGTACGAGCTGAGTCGATCAATGTTGTTTACAAACTTGGAATGCTCGTTTTTTAGCTCCCACAGCCGTAATGACGAGATCAGAAACTTTTCTGAGGAAACATCAAGTCTATATCATATTCCAGAGGTGATTACCAAAGGAATTTCACGAAAATTGTGCTCCTTCATTCATTTCTTGTCGAGCGGTTAAACTTTGAACCAGTTTTCATTCAGCTACGCCAAGAAACACTGCGACCGCGACAACGCGAAAATTTCGCGCCTTTTTTGTCCAATCATGTGAACAGTATTTTTCTCTTTTCATTTTCTTCTCTTTTTTCTTTCTTTTCCCTTTTTTAACTAATAGTTCACGCACTTTTTCGCCCACAAACACGAAATTGCAGGCAGCAGTCATTTTCACTTTCCTTCAAAATGAGAAATTTACCGCCATCGCTGGTTATATGTCATGTAGACATAACGTCTATCAATAACTTTTTTTACCATATTTGGGCAGTGTATCAATGCATGTGTTGAATTATAATAGTTAAATAGTTGTCATTTCATGCACTGTGAGGTAAACACTTCAATGAACACTATCAAATGTCTTTATTTATAAATAATAGTATAGGAAGGCACCAAGAATGTTTTGAATTTTTGAAACGCCAAGAGTGCTATTTTCAATAGGTACTTTGGTAGATTTTATACAGCTATTTCAATTAACGTTGTCGGATAAAAGCTTAAAGCCAAGACTGCAAGGTAGTATGGGTTAGGGTAAATAGCATTGCTTAAAAATCCCATACTACCTTGCGGCCTTGGCTTTTCGCCTTTTTCATCCGACAACGTTAATTGAAATAGCTGTATATTAAATAACGACCACAATATGACTTCCCCTTCTGCATGATTTTTTTTTCTTTGCCTTAAACTTTGCACAAATTTTTTTTCCTGGCATTTTCCTTTGCACGATTTTTTTTTTGTTTTCTTTTTCCCCACTCCCCCCCCCCCCCCCCCCCCCATCACTTTTCTAATGGTTCGCCCCTTAGGCAGGCGCTATCGGATCAGTCTTGAATTTCAAGACATCCGGAAGGCTTTGTTCCCAGAGCCCCTCGTTTACCGCTAACGAAACGAAACGAGGACTCTGGAGAGGAAAATGTAAAGTTCTCAACTAAAAATGCGGCGTGCAACCTAAAATTAAGACATCTACTAACATTTCGCCTCTCGTCACAACTTACAATCCTGCTTCACCCAAACTTAGAAAAGATTCGCGTACAGCACTGGCACCTCATGGAAGGCAACACGAATCACTCTCATATATTTCCATGCGCTCCTATTGTCGCTTAGAGAAAGGGTAAATCGCTTAAAGACTTTCTTGGCAGACGAGCTTAAGAGGCAGTCCCGCTGAGACCGGTCCGGTCGATTTCGCGTCAGAAAAAAAGTTTCCCTTTAAACTTTGCACACTAAAAGGGTTTGGTATATAAGCAATAAAAATCATTTTCTTTTTTGTAAATAATATATTTTCGCTTTTCTACAGGCGCGATCACGTCCGGGCCAATCCGTTTCCCCCAGAGCCGATTTTAAGACCGAAATTTGGCGTTTTTGAGGGTCACGCTATATCAAAACTAAAAAGAATCGTAAAATATCTTTCACATCAGCCGTTTGCATTTTCTTTCATTGACAAATGAGCAAAATATCGAAACTTTTGATAATTTTGCAGACAAGAATTAATCTGTAAGTCCCGAAAGACACCACTCTGAACAGGTCACGCGACTGCCAAGAAACATGCTCAGATTCGAGAGATAAAATCTCAATTGTGGGACAAAAATCTGATATAAAATTTATATCAAAATCAAGGTCTTACCTAGTTTTAAGAGGTTCTAAAGTCAAATCTGCGGGTATCCGCCTGCACACGGAGTGGCGAGAGGTTTTATTTGGCCATCACAGCACTTTGTTTACAAAAGTAACTCTGTATAATGAGTATTAATCTGTACTTGATCGATCACTCGCTTCTGTCGCTTGACCCGAAAAAATATTCACAGCTCTAAAGTTTGCCACTGTTCTTCCTCAAAACTGTCTAAAAAGGTTTTAAAACGATTTTGGTAATTTTATTTGAAAATCATGGTAGCGAAACCATGCTCACATCAGTTCCTGCATAATAAGGCGTACGAACTGAAGTGAAATACATTTATCTGTATTAAAAAGAACCTGATTTTTCTAGACTGAATAACTTTTAATGAGTAATTTCTTGGAAATAGATTTTGTGATAAAAATTAGCGATAAAAAGTGGCGACGTTTCGTCCTCTCCAAGGTCATTTTTAAGTGAAAGTAAAAAACACAAAATTTGCATAAATATATTACTAACAGTTAAAATTAGATAAGAATGTCACGGACGCTAAAATGTGATAAAATAGGGTTTTCCGATTTAGCGGAAATAACGCGGAAACGGAAGGATTTTTTCCGGATATATAAGTGATACAATTAACCATTATATTATTACAATGAAATTCAATTCGTTCTATAAGTGTCGGCACATTCACTAAAGCGTGATGCTTGAAGTTATTTTTGGCGGTGAATTTGTCCGGCGTAGCTTTTTCTCGACAGCTAGAGTTACCTTTTTGTAAACAAGGCCAAACACACGAGGATTGACCGGGCACTGCTAAATGTACTGGTATTCTTAATTTCAAAAACGTACCGTTTTTGTTTTGCTTGACAGTTTGCATAGCTCTATGTTGACTTCATTTTACACATTTTAGGCTGCAGGCAATTTTAAATTGTATCATGAATTTGTAGTATTGTTTCCGTTCCCGGTTTCGCGGCTTAGGTATCTCAATACCTCTGAGGATACTGAAGAAGTCGTTGCAGTCAGAGCTTTGCAGGGATGCAGATTTCTATCATATACTCGGTCGGCATTTCGAAAGTTTTTTGACTGTGGAAATAATAATTTTAATCTGGATAAGTTGTCGGTTTAGGAACTGATGCCTTGTTTTCTCGAGAGAGCGCTACTAAGGTTTTATCTAACTGTGGTCTGGTACTTGACAATGTTCTCACGGGGCAAGATAACCAAGGTGGACGTAGAAAAAAGAACGTATGAAGGTTAAATCAACTCCGTCGGAGTCGAAAGGACAGTCGCATGAAAAAAAAATCGCCCACTCCAGAAACAATGAAAAATACCATGATAATAATCTTTTACGTGCAGGCTCAGCCTCACCGGGATGTGATTATTCAAGTCTCCTTTGTTAGAATGGCACAATGGAATTCAGAGTACATGTGAACGCTAGGAAGTAGCATTGTGTGTTCGTATACAAATGTGTACCGTATGCAAATTGCCAGAAAGTTGAAGCATAGCACGTGCAGTTCGTGCTGAAAACAAAAGAAATTGAAAAAATCCGCTGCGTAAGAAAGAAATTAGCATACGAAAAAAACAGCTTTTGTCTCATACGAGCTCTAGTGGCTCAAGGAGTCAACATTGCTTGTTGTTATCGTACGTTTTGAGAGCCGAAAATTCTGAAGATGAAAAGAGGAACCTGCTAAACAGAGCTATTCTAAAGACAACTCGCTTAGTAAGTGGTGTATGATTTTTGCTGTTTAGCGACAGAGAATTCCTGCGATGAACTCACGTGGTTTCAGCTGAACGCAAAAATTCAACACTTGGATACTGGTTACATTATAGTCGCTTCACTTTTGTTTAGTTACGTTCCTTGTTGATATTTGCCGTCCAATGACTACTGAAAAGGGACATTAACGTTAATTTTACGCAAAAGTAAATCCACTGTGTAATGCAATTGAATTAGGCCCGGTTCAAACTTTGAACTTCACATGTGCCGAATCTAATGTAAATAAGCAAGAACAACGGAGTTTTCTCTTTTGCATTAGATGCGGCACATGTGAAGTTCAAAGTTTGTTGAAAGAATATTAAAGATTCAGTCACCATTTGTTGTGTCAGTTGAGATTTTGATAATTAATATTAATACGTCAGGTGCAGTGACTTTGTATCTAATAAAACACCACATACTAATCGCGTTCGAAGAACGCAATCCTAATTTCGTGTTGGTTGTCCTGTGGTTTATGTGCAGTAAAATCTGAGATTTTTTGGTAGACGGTTTTCCAAATAACCGCCCCTATCGTTTTTTCAGGGGCTCATTTCCGTCGGAAATTCCTTCGAACGAGTCTCCATAAGCTGTGATTACTGCTAGTTTATATGAATGTTTTCATCAGATAGAAAGTCAGTGGACGTGACGTATTATCGATCTGTTAGGTTTGTGGGCTTTAATTGTTTTGAAATTACGACAACCTATTGTATTTGCTTTAGAAAGTCTTTTCACTTGTCAAATATCTCAACAGAAAATAGACAATGAATAACTGAAAATGCATTGTGCAAAATGACCCAACACCACTTTTTATCGTCAATTAGCTAGCAAGGCGGAAAAAGTCTTTCCGTTTCCGCTAAATCGGAAAACCCTAATATGTGGACGATAAGTGCTAAAAATTTAAGAAGTGAAAAAGACATAAAACAATGAAACAATAATTGATAAGGCTATTAAAAAGAACTTTTTAAACAAATAATTTGGCGCGGATTGAATCGCACTGTTTGTTTAGCGTTGGTTTCAGTTCTTTGAACATCAAAGAACTGAAACCAACGTTAAACAAACAGTGCGATTCAATCCGCGCCAAATTATTTGTTTAGACAGTTCTTTTTAAAAGCCTTATCTATTATTGTTTCATTGTTTTATGTCTTTTTCACTTCTTAAAACTTTAGTACTTATCGTCGACACATTTTATCACATTTTTTAGCGTCCGTGACATTCTTATCTGATTTTAACTGTAATATATTTATGCTAATTTCGTATTTTTTACTTTCACTCGAAAATGAGTCGCAGAGGTCGAAACGTGGTGACTTTTTATCGCTAATTTTTTATCACAAAATAAATAACTTTCAACTTTCGTATTAAAATTTGGTGGTGAGTTCTACAGCCGGTTTTGAATTCAGCCAACTCACGCATAATACGAATCACTGGCCATGTATTTTAGCACATTGTCAATGTCACGCTCGAGTCACGCGCTGATAGAAAATCTACACACTTACTACGCCCTATGTTCGCCTCTCCAGCCAAGATCACCGTAAATATTTCATCCTAGCTAAAATAAATAACGGATTTTTATCTCAGAATCTCCCATGGAACGTGAGTAGCGGAATACGAAAAATACTAGACTAAAAAAAACATGTTTATAAAAGAATCCAGGCGAGGCCAATTTTATGCACACGTGACTGTTTCTTTAGGTGTTGTCAATTCATCTTGGTGTAGTATATAAATTCAGGGGTAAAATGCGGTCGCAAGTTTAGTGAACACTTGCTATATTTCGTTATTTGATAAAAGTCGCAAATCAGAGTAAACCCCCCCCCCCCCCCCCCCTCCCCCGCTCCTTCCCGAGCCCTGTACTCCCGATTATATACTATAATACTATAATCATTCACGGATCGAGGGTTTGATGTACAGTTCACCTTATTTTAGGGTTTTCATTATAAGGACGGAACATGGGTGTGCGTCTCGAGTAGACAAGGGCGGGGTGCTGGGGTACGGATTTCCCATCATCCTAAAAGGTTCGTGGATGAACCTCTTGTTCGCAACACCCTCTTGAAGTGGAACATGCCAATACAGTTCACGGACCAGTTGTTCCGCCAAATAAAAATCAATGTCCTTTTATCCAGACGTGTTTATGAGCAGCTGCACTCTCTCACCATGTCAGGAACGTGTCCAACCAGAGCGGATTTCTTGTCCGTTGATTTACGTGGCAGCTCAAAGTGGTCACACATGACCCTCAGCTCCTTCACAGTAAAGCGCGACAATGCTCCAGTCTTGACCACATCGCAAATGTCGTAGCCATCATATGTGATCGGATGCTCCAGTCCTATTTGCGACAGCACCTCTTGAACATCCTCATCCTTGTTCTGTTGATCCAGGTGTGCAAGATCTTCCTCCAAAAAAAAAAAGAAAAAGATCTTCCTCCAGCAGAGTGTTCTCGTCGTCTTTTGCCATGTGTCTCTGAGTTACCTGTTTCCTCTGCGCTGCAGCAAGTCGGGAAAAGAAGGCTTGAACTTGTACCTTCGTCAGCCACTCGTCTCTCGAGAATTTTCTAGTGCCGTCTTGACTTTTGGCGCTTCTCATATCCGCTGACACTTGAACTGGATCAGACTTTCTTCCAGTTTGTACTCCGACGTCAAATCGGTCCTGGAGATATGACTTTACGTTCTTTGAGAACCTTGTCCCACTACACCTTGGTTTCTGCAAGGCCCATCCAGCTTCAGAGGACTCCACCTGAGTTGCTGTCTTAGTGCTTTTTGCTGAAGTAGGCTGCTCCGGTTTCTGCTCACTGACTGACATTGCTGAGAACTTCACAACCCACTCGCGACGCAACTTGTCGTACACACTTTTCTTGATTTGTACTGATGGGATCATGATTGCCAAAGTTGATGTGGTCCTGCAAGGCATTGTAGTTATCGAATGAATGTGAGCAGCCAGCTTCGTTGCATTCGAATAGCACAGTTTCTGTATCAGAGCTCTTTTCTTGTAGTTTCCCGCTCCTAGGTTGAACATCCCAGAACTGTAGTTGGTTTGAGGCGGGGTTCAAGGTTATTGCGCCGGGAACTTGGATGTCTAGGTCTGTCCACAGCACGAGCTTTCCAGCTCCAATATCATAGGCTTTCCACATTCGCAGCCCAGTTTTTAAGTAGCGCTTTGCTTCTTTTAGATTATCCCGAGATTCCTCGCACCATTCATGGCGTGCGCCACACTGCTCCAAGTGATCCACTATCTTTTTGAGGGTGTCAAAGCCTTCTGCCCCACTTGATGCCGTGTTATCTAAGCCCTGGAGCGACTTGCGCTGTGATGCTTCTCGCACTTTCAATATTCTGTACAAGGTAGACCTACCTAAAGGCTGATATTCTTCTTCTTGGCACAATGATATTGCTCAATCATTGTTGAACGCCCTACAGTTCTGACCACGTTAGGCATAACCATCTGCTGACCTGAGTCCAGCTTAACTGTTCTCGTTCCAAAAGAAACATCTTGGTAAAAATAAGGCTGGTCAACAAAATACAAAAAGTGTTCGAGTTTAGACGTATCAATGCGTACTCTGTGGTGAGGATTTTTCTCAACTTCGAGCCCAACTCCCACAGTTTTGGCATGTGTTCTTGCATTTTTTATTTGGCGATCGCTGAGCTTTTAAAAGGGCGCGTGTACTGCCTTCAGTTCGCTTGACGTATAGCGCAAGGCATATATGCTTATGATCTGTGTTTTTAGACTCTTGGTTGGCGCTTGCCTGTAGGCGCGCTTTATGTATGATTTCAGCAACTCGTCGCTAGAACTTGGCGCAATCACTTTACACACAGCCCGACAGGCTTCGTCCACCTTCTCTTCGCACATCTGTTTTTCTTTCTCTGTCGCAGTGCCCCAATCCACCTTCAGCCTAAAGGTCAACGGCTCTAACGTTTTGATATCGGACAGTCCAGCGATTTGCGCCATTGCAGTATTATACACCTCGAAAGTGTGGTCTGGGAAAGTCTGCATGTCCTCGTCTGTGCTGTCATCGTCCACTGACTCTAGTTTGCGCCACTGTCCAGGTGTCCAAGGGAAGTCACTAAGTGGCGTGGAAACAGTTAGGGTGTTTGGTGGGATCTCTCGCATCTCCGCCAAGGCCTTTTCTTTGCTCTTCCTGTAGGAGACACAAGAAGGCATTACCTCATGGCAATGATGGAAAAGCGATTGGCAAGAGAGCTATCTGCTAAACGGAAGCTAGGATGATTTTCTTGCGAAAACTCGGTCCAAGTTATAGAATTTAGTAGCATAAATTCACGTTTCTTTATACATAAGAGGCAGATCTCATTCAATCACTCCCGAGGGCCACACCCACAAATTGTTACTAGAGGGCATTTCATATCGATAATAAAGCGGATAGTGCCACTTAAAAAAAGCAAACGAAAAATAAAAGCTTCCACATTTTGGTTTGCAAGTTTCAACGCAATGCTGTTTGGAACAACAATATAAAAAGTGATCGGGGAGGGGCTCGACCATATTTCTTTCACGTTTTTGAACTTTTAGGATTTTTTCCTGGAAACAAATACTCCTTTATATTGTTACCAACCAATAAGTTTCTCTAATGGTCCGTCCCCTAGGGTGTTTTGCAGAGTACTCAGAGAGTGGGCGGAGCAAGGCATGTCGCCTTCTTATTACAACGCAAACAGGACTAAGTCAGCCAATCCCGAACGAGCGTTCTCACGATCTTATCTTGCGCGAACAGAATTGTGTTCGAACCATGACAAGAACTGAGGATAACTGGTTTAGCGCATTTTGCTGTAAAAAAACAAGCATATTTATATTAAAGATACCTGGTCAGCAGCACTGCATCACCTTCGTCACGTGGTCCCGCATTCGCGCTTTCTCCCTGTAGCCACTGCCAATTACTCTGGACCCTTTTGCTGTGCGCCTTTCTACAGCTACTACAGATAGCTAAAAAAAATCATACATGAGGTTATTTCTAATACAGTAAAATGCCACGTATAAGAACCTAGTGGATTAAGAACCTACAGCCTGAAATTTGCATTTAGACACCCATTTTGTAAGAACCTGTTCAGCCTGAAATTTGGAAAAGGTTGTTATTGGTTCATGAAATACAACTTAATATTCTAAAAAGTGATATTTACTGCTGTTTTTATTTTATTTTTTAATATCACTGTTTAGTGGTGTTTCATGAATGTAATGTCTGAAATCTAGTAACTTTTACCCCACACCTATGTTATATATCTTTATTTAAAATTTCATGACCTGCACCTCTCTTTGAAAAAATAAGAACCTCTTTAAGAAACTAAACAGGCTTATTTCTTATGCATCAAATATATAAGAACCTATTCAGCCTGACCTGGAAATTGTAGGTTCTTCATACGTGGGATTTTACTGTACCTCCCATTTACACAAGTTGTTTTTAGTCTCAATTGTTTCAAGTAAGACCGTAACATATAAAATAGATAAATACTTACGTGCTCCGACAGGAACAAGAACGCCAAACACTTCCATCACTTCCCTTGACACTTTCAAAGTAAATGCCCGATCTGTTCTGGCTGCTTTGCGCTCTCCCTTGTGGTCAGGGTACTTGCATGAGCTTAACTTTGTCTGATTTCCCGAGTATTGCCCGAGATACGCACGGTGCTTCGGACAAACAAACATTTCTTTTCTCTGCGCTTCGGTCGTATAAAACAAACCTGAACGCACCAAAATCAATTCTCCCTCCGTAATCCACTCTCGACTCAAATGACATCGGGATAAATGTTGACTTATATCGTTCCTACATTGATCTAAGCTCACAAGCTCAGCTACATCTCGAAATTTTCCACAGTCTTCAGATTCCCGTGTTTTTAGAAAACAAGTTGCCATGATACAAACTGTGCTTTCCCACGACTTTGGCGAGGTTTTGCGTGACAACCAGCTAATTTGCATAGAAGTAATTTTAATGAATGATTTTCACAAAGATAGTTTTAAAATTTGCTATAAATCATTTTAGTGTAACACATTTGTCTTTTCTATTATGATAATATACTTGCTCAAAGGTAAAGTGGCTTTAAGAATATGATTCATTTACTTGCGCTGCACCAGCGTGGTTTCTGAGTGGTTTCCATGACCTTTGGTCTATGAACCTAAAATATTTTGCCTTTATGATTTTGAAATAAAATTACCAAATGGTTTATTTTAAGGTTTTGAGAAAACATTTTAAGCAAACTTTAGAGCTGTTAATATTTTTTCGGTCAAGCGAAAGAAGCGAGTGATCGATCGAGTACAGATTATACTCATTATACAGAGTTACTTCTGTAAACAAAGTGCCGTGATGTCCAAATTAAACCTCTCGCCACTCCGTGTGCAGGCGGATATCCACAGATTTGACTTTAGAACCTCTTAAAACTAGGTAAGACCTTGATCTTGATATAAATTTTATATCAGATTTTTGTCCCACAATTGAGATTTTAGCTCTCGAATCTGAGCATGTTTCTTGGCAGTCGCGTGACCTGTTCAGAGTGGTGTCTTTCGGGACTTACAGATTGTCTGCAAAATTATCAAAAGTTTCGATATTTTGCTCATTCGTCAACGAAAGGCAATACAAACAGCTGGTGTGAAAGATATTTTACGATTCTTTTAAGTTTTGATATAGCGTGACCCTCAAAAACGCCAAATTTCGGTCTTAAAATCGGCTCTGGGGGAAACGGATTGGCCCGGACGTGATCGCGCCTGTAGAAAAGCGAAAATATATTATTTGCAAAAAAGAAAATCATTTTTATTACTTATGTACCAAACCCTTTTAGTGTACAAAGTTTAAAGGAAAACTTTTTTTCTGACGCGAAGTCGACCGGACCGGTCTTAGCGGGACTGCCTCTTAAATTCCTTCACTCGATTTAAGCAACACATGCGGAGTTATGCAGTAAGGAAGTTCTCAACATTGCAAACATATCTATACAATGAAAATTTGCTGTTATATCCCCGATTCGCATAATTTAAAATTATTGATCACGTAACATGCCACGTGATCACATTTTAGGTAACTCGTGCAAATTTGAGCATTAAGGCAAAAGAGGACATCAAAATTTACATTCAGGAAAAAACTCATCCTGTTCTAGGTAATCTGGCCCAAGATATTGTGGATCATCCATGTTTTCGTAACAACCCCGGAAACCCTGGCCCGACCATTTTGCCACGAAATCTAGTAAAATCGAAGCAGGTTATCTTATATATGTGATGAGTGTTTACCATAAATATTTGATTTTTTAGTCGCAGTTTATGGTTAAATCGTCCCCCAACCTTGCTCCCAGTAGGACTAATAATTAAACTTTTCATTAAAATTATGAAAGTTTACTTAGTAGACTACGAGAAGTCCCTCATTTCTTTCAGGGATAGTCGAGCAAGAGATCACACAACCGTGCGTGAAAAATTGCATCCGCGAAAAGACGCGATTTCTTTTGGTGCAGTTTATGGTACAGTCTTCCCCCAACCTCACCCCCTAATGGCCGACGACTTGTATATATAACTGAATATTTTGATTAAAAATACCTTTGCCGGGAGGTCACTCAGCTGGTTGTTCATTTGTTACAAGGACATACCAATAAATAATCAGACCCTGACGGTAACTATCAGTTTGCTTAATAACTAGAATAACAAATGTAGCTATAGCGCAGTGATTCTCTTGTTTAATTAGATGTTTATTTAAAAAAGCGCTAAAACGCTAACAGGAGTTAATATTACGGCATTGATAAAGTGAACTTTGCAAAGTCTGTTTCCCAGATCCAACACATTCGTCAATATAAAGTACGGCTGGGTCTGGAGGGGTTCGTACTGCGCATGATGACTTAGTCCTCCGTATTTGCGGGACTTATTAACCGTAAGCGGAAGTTCATCAAATGGAAGCTCGCGACAATTATCAAACTAGTTGAACATTGGACTATTAGAAGGATACAAAAAATACTCCCAACTGCTTAAGTCAGTCTGCATCTAACTTATTGATTAAATATATGGGCACATATGTCATTGTATTGTGAAAAAGTCATGCAAACGAAATTCGCCGAATTTCGGCGAATTACGTGAATTTCGGCGGAAAAATGTGAAATTTCCGTCGCTTCAGACGAAATACCCGTGACATTTCGGACATCTATTGTTCAAGTTTCGTTGAAATTTCGCGAGCTAGGCGAAAAAGTGAGACGAAATTTCGCGGTTCTTAACGAAATATCGCCGCGAACTTTCGTGTCGGCAAGACATAAATTCACCTCATACAAACGAAAATTCGTTTTGGCTAAACGATAATTCGCCTGCGCTAAACGAAATTCCGTTTCTCCTTAGCGAAAGTTCGTGGGCGCTAACCGAAACTTAAACATGAGCTGACTCACGAACTTTGGACTTGCAAACTTATAAACTTGCAAACTTACTGTTAATTCGCGATAATTGTGTACATGTGTAGAGTATGTCACCTTGTCTTCCAAGAAAGGGAGGTTGAAGAAAATAAAACTCATTTGTTTTAATACAGAAATGGTAGCTATTTTAAAGACTGCCGAATGCATGAATCTCTTTCATAGCACGCGCACAAGGCCTAAAAATGTTCTTTTGTCAGTCACCAAACATTAAATTAACATAAGTTCGCACTTTCAGTCTCATTACCTTTCCAAGACCGCCAAACTCTAGAATATTTTTTGTAGGGCGCGCGTGTGACAAAACTATACTTTTCATAAACTTCAAATTAACAACCTTCGAATTGATTCTTGCTTGTTTGTGTGTTTTTCCGACGTTGCTTATCGAACCAAATCGAACGTTCGATTAATCGAACTTAATCGAACTCAATCGCGCGATTGGTTCGATTGAGTTCGGTAATCGAACGCAAACGAACTCTCACAAACCATTTTGAGCAATCAAACGCAATCGATTGATACGAGCTCCAACCTCCTTCTTGCGATGCTTAAGTGGGAGAAGCTGTCTCTTTGTTGTAAAAAGCAGAAAGCTTTAATTATGTATAAAACATTGAAGGAACTTGCCCTAGACTATCTTCAATGTCTCTTCACTCAACGTCACGTTAATGATTATAACCTAAGAAATCTTGAAGGAAAGCTTTCGCTGCCCAAGCCAAATACGAATTACTTAAAACGAAGTTTTTGCTACAGCGGGGCCTGTTTGTGGAACAACTTGCCCCAAGATTTAAAAAGCGTTTGTTCTATTGGGCAGTTTAAACGGGGTATTAAGAAAGTATCTGAGATATCGGATTCCCACACGGCAATCATGTAAAGCAGTTGTACATAGTTTCAATTTTTAATTATTAACTTAACTGATGATTCTCCGTGTTTAAATAAAGATTTAAATTACATTGCATTACATTACATTACATTTACATTACATTACATCGAACGTTCGAGTGCGTTCGATTGAGTACGATGAGGTTCGATTTCGTTCGATTTGGAGAGTGATTGAAAAACAACCGTCGCGTCTTTGGATTCACGGTCAGATTGCAAACGACTCGGGCTCGACTGGAAATGGGGGGGGGGGGGTGAGAATAATGGTTAATACGAGTCATAAGCGTCTACATCCCCGAGAATAACGAATAAATAAACTGAAAGGAAATTGCTTTTGTCAATTTTATTACTGTAAGAAAAGTTCACAAGTTATATCGCTGGCTGCCATTCCTTCAGGTCGCTTATATGTTCGGTTTCTACAGTGAAGTAAGATTTAAATTTCTATTGTCAGTTGGACCTAATTTTTTTTGGTATTTTTCGATTTTACACACGGTTTTATATTCTTTCATTTGTAAAATCAATGTATTTTCCACGCCCACATGTTATTTCATTAAAGTTATCGACTAGTTAATCATTCATTCATAGCTGTTACAAAGACAGACTGTTCAAATATCTCATGGTATTTAGGGTGAATTTAGATTTTTCGATTGTGTTCGATTGAGTTCGATTGGGTTCGATTAGTTCGGAAATCGAACGCAATCGAACTCTCACACAAATTTCTGGGTTCGATTGTGTTCGATTATCGAACCAATCGCCATCGAACCCAATCGTTCGATTAAGTTCGATTGAGTTCAATTATCGAACAGTTCGATCAGTAACGTCGGGGTGTTTTCTATTTTTAAAGACTACCGAATGCATGAATCTCTTTCATAGCACGCGCGCAATGCCTAAAAATGTTCCTTTGGCAGTCACCAAACATGAAATTAACATAAGTTCGCACTTTCAGTCTCATAAATGAATTTCCTTTCCAAGACCGCCAAACTCTAGAATATTTTTTGTAGGGCGCGCGTGTGATAAACTATACTTTTCATTATCTTCAAATTGACAACCTTCGAATTGATTCTTGCTTGTTTGTGTGTTTTACCGACGTTGCAAATTGAACCAAATCGAACGTTCGATTAATTGAACTTAATCGAACTTAATCGAACTTAATCGAACCCAATCACGCGATTGGGTTCGATTGAGTTCGATAATCGAACACAATCGAACTCTCACAAAATTTTTGAGCAATCGAACGCAATCAAACGTTCGAGTGCGTTTGATTGAGTACGATTAGGTTCGATTTCGTTCGATTTGGGGAGTGATTGAAAAACAACGGTCGCGTCTTTAGATTCACGGTCAGATTGCACTCGACCCGGGATCGACTGGAAATGGGGGATGAGAATACCGGATTAATACGAGTCACAAGCGTATATAACCCCGAGAATAACGAATAAATAAACTGAAAGGAAATTGCTTTTGTCAATTTTATTACTGTAAAAAAGTTCACAAGTTGTATCGCCGGCTGCCATTCCTTCAGGTCGCTTTTTTCTACAGTTTCTACAGTGAAGTAAGATTTAAATTTCTATTGTCCGTTGGACTTTATTTTTCGGGATTTTTTGATTTTACAGTCTGTTTTATATTTTTTCTTTCATTTGTAAAATCAATGTATTTTCCATGCCCACATGTTATTTCTGCCAAATTTCTTTGGGTTGCCAAAGCAGTTTTGTGGGGCTAGGCAATCTGAAGAATTTCGTGACTGCATATAAATAGCTCACATAAAAAATATACGCTGTTTCAAATCAACGTGGGCTCGAGTTTTCATGTGACGTCAGTATTCAGCCGTTGCTCGCTCGATTAACGATCACACGGACTCGAATCTGATAAGAATTTGGTTTATAAGTGCTTTTTCGAGTCATTTTTCACTGCAGAAACCCCCAGGCTGGCATCATTAAGCTGGAATGGTGGGCAAAGGCAAATTAACGTCTGAAAGAAGCCAGATCGCGAGGTGAGAGATGATTCGACTATGACTGGAACGCCAAAAGTATCTGTAGCAAAACATGGCGGTCCATGAGTGAAGTTGTCTTTCTGGCCCTTCTGTGGTTGATTTCTAGACCTACCTAGGCAATTTGGACGACTTTGTGGGTAGACTTGCATGCCGCCGGTATTCCTTTCGGTCGCGCATAAGGATATTATAAGTTTGCAAAAATAGCTCTGATTGAATGGTAATTGCTCGGTCTGTTGAAATATTGATGGGAATTTTTCTACGTGAATGCAGAGGAATAGGTTGGAAGTTTGCTGCAAATGTACACTTTTGGATTTAGAGTTACTTTTTCATTAAAAGAAATTGATGCAAACATGTGCGTTTTTTGTTGTTTTCCTGGAAAGTAGAAAACGGGCATTTCTGGATTGCTGCCGAATGAACAACCATATGCAGCGGAAATCCATAGTTGTAGTCAAGTAGTTGGTTGTAAATGCTATGAAACGTATCGCTTTGCACTAACAAGGGATCATTACTATCATTTGTGTAGATATGTGAAAGCTGCAAATTTTTAAATCACTACTAGTGATTTTCGTACGAATATGTACGATTGCCAGTTAAAGGGTTAAAGTTACCGACTAGTTAATCATTCATTCGTAGTTGTTACAAAGACAGACTGTTCAAATATCTGGTAGTATTTAGTGTGAATTTAGATTTTTCGATTGTGTTCGATTGAGTTCGATTGCCGAACAGTTCGACCGAGTAACGTCGGGGTGTTTTCTATTTTAAAGACTGCCGAATGCATGAATCTCTTTCGTAGCACGCGCGCAATGCCTAAAAATGTTCCTTTGTCAGTCACCAAACGTTATATTAATATATAAGTTCGCAGTCTCAATTGTTTGTTCATTGTTTGTTCGAGACTTTACCTATAAAAAATTCGAGCCCGAGACTTCAATTGCTGGAAAATGTCGGGCTGATAGTACTAAAACATTTTAAAACGTGACTGACATCTCCAACGGAAGCTGAGATTTACGAGAAAAATTTGCGAGACTCCGAGAATTATCAAAACTCAAGACTTCCAGACTTCGAAAATTATAGCGAGCCCGAGATTCCGAGATTCCAATTTCAAATGCCGAGAATTCGAGTCTCGGTGAATATTTTCCGAGACGCATCGATCATTTCCGATAGACCATTCTATACCCCTTTGATTCGAACTTAACAACACACAAGTTTACGCGGCCGGAAAACAGATATCTGTTCTGACACAATATTTTATTATCGAGGCAAAGTTGATGATTTTCTCGCCCGACTATTTCTAAAAGTTTTGTTGTCTGCAAGCACGCGTTCAGACTGTTCCGAAAATGACCTTGCTATTGCTTACGATTACCTTGGTACATGTAGCTGCGGAAGCGCCTGCGATATTTCGTCAGGCTTTGCTTCGTGGCCGCGAAATTTCGTCTGCCTGAACTTTTGTCTGACCAATATTTCGTTTGACCTAGAGAAATGTCGCCGCCGTTTTGGCGAAATTTCGTAAGTCGCCGACATTTCGGCAATATTTCGTTTGACTTAGCGAAGTGTCGCCGACATTTCGGCGAAATATCGTTCCGAAATTTCGTTGAAAGTTCGGCTATATTTCGCAAGAACAATAGGCGAACTTCGCCGAAGTTCGTTTTCATGACTTTTTCACAATACTGCTGTATGTGTCATTGTAGAACGGAAGCGTGCTTTTTGGATTAATCGACTCATTGAGTTGGGAAACTATTTTTAATAAATCTACCTGATACTTTTGCAAACTGTCAACTTTGGTAAGCTGCCAATCTAGATAATTTCCTTTCTCAGTTTTTTTTATTTATTGTAGCATGCCAACATATTTTTATAGTTTTCAGTCAGTGTTGTATATCAGATTTTAGAAGATCCATCTGGAATCCTGCAACTTAATTGACTGAACTATGCACTGTCTAGTATGCTGTTGTAACTGGAATGAAATTCGGTGCTCTTTTCATCGAAATTAAAAAAAAGAAAGAACAATTGCACGTTAATTAAATGTCTCACTTTTAATGATTGATATAGTGCCCAATCTCTCTCCTAATAGGATAGATGATGTGTCACAGATAAACAAGAGTTTAACTTACAGCCTTTCCAGCGCAGTATTTTGATCAAAAACACCATTGGGCAGCTCCTTCAGCTGGTTGTTATTCAAGTACCTACCAATAAATAATCACAGTCTGACGTTAACTATCACTTTACTTTGTTTTTCGGGGGACTAAGTAACCGTTGGCGGAAACTCGTAAAAAAAAACCAACCACTGATAACTCTGTCTAGGCATTTCGTAACAAGGCACCTAGCTCACGACTTTCAGACGGACAAAAACAAATGTTCCACACGGATTAAGTCTGCAGCTAACTTATTGGTGAAATGTACGGCGCATACATTTCTTTTTTTTTTTTACAGAAAACGAACAGCATAAATCCATGGCACAACGGAATCGTGTTTATGGGATTAATTGTCTCATTGAGTTGGATAACTATTTTATCTACATGTAAATATACCTGATACTTTGGCAAACGTTTCCTATTGAACGTTTTAAACTCCAAATTAAACTCAAAACATATTACGGTCATACTATGATTTTTATTCTTTACTCTTCGAACCTTTAAATACCCTATTTATGCATTTGCGAGTATCATTTCAGGTTGAAAATTCAAAATAACCTGGAATTTTCGGACAATGTGCTGTGTTATTTCCATGTAGTGATCGCTTGTTTTGCCGATTGTTCAACAAACAACAACAACAAACAAAAATTTATGGATGTTACTAAAACGGGGAACGGGGAACGGGGAACGGGGAACGGGGAACGGGGAACGAGGAACGGGGAACGAGGAACCAGGAACGGGCAGTCAGCGGTATTCGCCATAAACAGTAGGTCCTTCATGTATGCATGGTTGTTATTGTAAAGAAAATTTCAAAATGGTGGTCGCGACGAGAAAGCGAACCGAACCACGGAAAAAGCAAATTATTATAGTTTCATCTCAGGTAATAAGATTTAAAAGGAACTTGGAATCGTAACGTTGTGTTTATTTGTGCTTTGTACCTTCTGGCAGAGGCAGTGTATCACCGTTTTTGCAGCGATGAATCGAAACGAATAAAATCGAGATCAATCAAACTCAAAGCAGTAGTGCAGAGTAGTGACACCCAAAACTATGCTTTTATTCCTGATCACATACAAGTATTGCTTCTACAAAGGATTCAAAGATAAAATACAAAGCCTGATAAATGAACAGTACATTTATTGTCAATCAGTTAAACTAGGGCGTTTTTTCTAACAGCAATAACCAACATATTATCTAGTCATTGCTTTATTTACAGAAACCGTGTGCAAGTAGATCGAGTATAGCTTATTACAGTGCAATTTTGCCCTTTGTGGAAATTTTGTGTTATTTTGCAATTGTGTCATGTTAATCATTATTTTATATTACCATAGACTGAAGGGAATATTACAAACAGCATATGTTTACCTTATTTACTTTCAAGAGTCCCTCGATCTCAAATAATATGTGCTTTTTTACTATTGAATTTTCTGGATTTGACTATAACAGAACATGGCAATGCTTTGCATTCCTTATATGCAAAGATCTGTACAGTGCATTACCACAGCATTATCTTGTATTGTACTCATCTCATCTAATTTCTGTCATGGCTGTGATTCAGCTAAAATTCCATACAACCATTACCTTACTTAAACAAGCATCTCAAATTAAACTTGGTGTGTTCAATTGTTGATATTCATCACACGCTTTAGTGTGTTTTAATGTTAGAATCAGGGCTTGTGCTACTCCTTGAAGTCCTTGAAACGCCCTGGAATTTAATTTTAGATTTCAAGGGTGCTTGAAAATCCCTTGAAAAGAAGAATTTTTGCTGAAAGTGCTTGAAAATAATGAAAACTCCTTGAATTTTTGTTCGGATGGGAAATAAATTAGGACTGTATTGAAGTAATTCAGGGATTGAGCGCAGATTTCAAAATAGGGGACAGATTTTGCGAAACCTGCGCTGTAGCATACTAAAAATTCATTTTATATCTGGGGGAGCTTTTTGAAACAGTGCAAGACAAAGTAAACTTGCTTTGAATACTCTTTGAAAACTCAGTTTTTAGTACTTGAATACTCCTTGAATTTTATGTCCAAAAACTGTGTAGAATAAAAGTAGCAAAAATGAAGGTACTTGTTAAAAAGCTCAGTCATGGCGATTTTCAGTTTTTATTTTGTCAAAACTGCCTCAAATTAGAATTAAGTACCTTTGTCGTACATAAAATGCTTAAAGAACACTAAGAGGTAGATATCAAGTGACTTTTTGAAGAGAAAAAACAAAACCATAATCTGAGTTTTGCGAGTTATCCAAGAGAAAAAACAAAACCAGAATCTGAGTTTTGCGAGTTCTCCAAGACAGAAGCGATAAACTTGAAAAAATTAGCTTCATTTTTTTAAGATGTAATCCATTTCCATCCTGGCCATCTGCAGCCCAGGACACTAATGTTTACTCTTAGAGAATAACTTTAAATTGTGTGTTTCCTTGTCTCCTATGTGGTTTTTGGGGCGATTTAGAGCGTTTCCAGTGAGTTTTAGTTCCATTGCTTTCTCTCTGATATATCGGAGAGAAAGCAATGGAACTTAAACTCACTGGAAACGCTCTAAATCGCCCCAAAAACCACATAGGAGACAAGGAAACACACAAGCGAAGTAAGTTAGGCAATTTTTATTGAAATCTTGTTCGTATTTTTTAGCTCCTAGAATGGACCGTTTTTTCTTATACAAATCCTTATAATTTCGAATCGTAACGGTTACTGTGACACATATAGCTTGGGCTACCTGTGCTCGATCTACTTGCACACGGTTTCTGTAAATAAAGCAATGACTAGATAATATGTTGGTTATTGCTGTTAGAAAAAACGCCCTAGTTTAACTGATTGACAATAAATGTACTGTTCATTTATCAGGCTTTGTATTTTACCTTTGAATCCTTTGTAGAAGCAATACTTGTATGCGCCGGATCAGGAATAAAAGCATAGTTTTGGGTGTCACTACTCTGCACTACTGCTTTGAGTTTGATTGATCTCGATTTTATTCGTTTCGACTCATCGCTGCAAAAACGGTGATACACTGCCTCTGCCAGAAGGTACAAATCACAAATAAACACAACGTTACGATTCCAAGTTCCTTTTAAATCTTATTACCTGAGATGAAAATTATAATTTGCTTTTTCCGTGGTTCGGTTCGCTTTCTCGTCGCGACCACCATTTTGAAATTTTCTTTACAATAACAACCATGCATACATGAAGGACCTACTGTTTATGGCGAATACCGCTGACTGCTCGTTCCCCGTTCCTCGTTCCCCGTTCCCCGTTCCCCGTTCCCCGTTTTAGTAACATCCGGCCGATAGTACTAAAGCATTTTAAAACGTGACTGACATCTCCAACGGAAGCTGAAATTAACGAGAAAAATTTGCGAGACTCCTAGAATTATCAAAATTCGAGACTTCGAGACTTCGAAAATTATAGCGAGCCCGAGATTCCGAGATTCCAATTTCAAACGCCGAGAATTCGAGACTCCGTGAATATTTTCCGAGACGCATCATTTCCGATAGACCATTCTATACCCCTTTGATTCGAACTTAACACACACGCAAGTTTACGCGACCGGAAAACAAATTTCTGAACTGACACAATATTTTATTATCGAGGTAAAGTTGATGATTTTCTCGCCCGACTATTTCTAAAAGTTTTGTTGTCTGCAAGCACGCGTTCAGACTGTTCCGAAAATGACCTTGCTTTTGTTTACGATCACCTTGGTACATGTAGCTGCGGAAGCGCCTGCGATATTTCGTCAGGCTTTGCTTCGTGGCCGCGAAATTTCGTCTGCCTGAACTTTCGTCTGCACGATATTTCGTTTGACCTAGAGAAATGTCGCCGCCGTTTTGGCGAAATTTTGTTTCGGCTAGGTGAAACGTTGCCGACATTTCGGCGAAATATCGTTTCGAAATTTAGGCGAAAGTTCGGCGATATTTCGACAGAACAATAGGCGAACTTCGCCGAAGTTCGTTTTCAGGACTTTTTTCACAATACTGCTGTATGTGTCATTGTATAACGGAAGCGTGCTTTTTGGATTAATCATCTCATTGAGTTGGGAAACTATTTTTAACAAGAGGCTAAACATAGCCTATACTCATGCGCATGAGACTCTAAGACGAGTTTATTGAAGCTACCAATTTTTCTGTAGTCGCTTTGAATATTTAATTTATTGATTCCTGATCAAACCCACACTAGTGTAATACTTCCCAAACGTTAACCGTGAATTATTTCTATTACATTGGGTTATTCCAGAAAGAATCCCCCCCCTCCCACCGACGGATGGCAAGATTGTTTGACCACTTCCCCCCCTCCCTCCCGCCTGGATTTCCAAGCCAAGAGACCCCTTCTCCTGCCCGGATTTCCAATAATTTTTGTGGAAGCCCTAAATTTACAGGTAATGATAAAAATACATGTAATCGGATCCACGAGATTCTACTTTTAAAATGTGAAAACTGTGGTGATGAGTGCTATAAATTGATGAAACATTTTAATAAAAATAAATATTGCGTGACACATCATGAATCATGACACCCCCCCCCCCCCCCCCCTGTTTGATTTCAAGACCAAATCGAAATGAAATTTTTCTATAAAGCTAGTCCTTTAAATAACTGCTTTGATTTTGCCATGTATTAGTTTTTTCCAAGCTTCACAGTTTTTCAAAGTGTTGTCGCAAATACACTTCTTTCATATATGCAAATTTCGTGTGGAATGTAATTCGATCGCGTGCTGCTTTCACATGATCATGAATCCAAAATATTTGTTCTAAAGGTCCAAACTTTTTAATGAAACTCATATTTCCTTGAATGAAAATGTTTTTTCCTTGAACAAAAGAGTTAAACGCTTATCAGAATTCAGTGATTTTCTGCTTCCGGAAGGCTTGGCGATTTATTTATCCTCAATGCAGTGCGCAGCGCTGGCGTCTGCGAATTATATTATAAACATCACAAAATAATATTTAAATTCAGCAACCTGCTATATTATATCTAGTGTTTTCTAAAATTTCCGACTTTGCTTGTGTATATAGAATGCCATTCTTATCCGTAAAGATGATTCGCATAATGTTTTCGCGAATCAAAAAATCTTGAAAGCAAACTTTATTTCAAAAAGCGCTATTTAACTTAATTATATTTAAATACTAGCGTTCCTTTATCGTGATTATTGACTTCACGAAGAAAACATTCGAACAAGTTTGCGTCTAATGTTTCCCAAACCGTGACTGCATTCTGTTACATTTGAAAAGACTACTTTTAAAAGCAATAAAATCAGTAAACGACCGGGTTATTTATCAATTTTAGTAATTCTCAAAAACTGTATTACGCGACAGTCCGTTGACTCTGTGTTTAGAGTGCACAAAAGCTCACAAAAGCAACTGTTTCTCGGTCTAGAATAACAAGTATGACACAAAGAAAAAGTCAATCACAAATTGATATCAACATAAATTCTCACCGAAAAATGAAATTTCTTTTATGGTAAAGTCCCTCGCCTGCTTGAAAATTCTTTAAAACTCCGCTTCTTTGGATTTGATCGCCCCCCGCACTGATAAAACTTGAAGCAAGATTTCGTCGCTCGTCGCTTACAGCTCTCCTTTTTCTCCACTACAGCGGCTTCTGAGTACTCTTTAAAGCTTTCTCTTTCCATTTTGAGTATTTTGAATGTGTGTTGTTATTCCGACAAGACAAAGAAAACCAAGCACATGCCGAGCGCGGCAGACATTTTTGTAGAATTTTTGTGACCTGCGACCCGGTTAGTAATAATGTATGCGTGCATAAATTTGCATGCACTAATGTGACAAAAACAAGAAGAAACGCCACCGGTTTTATACCTCATGCGCTTACTGCGCATGAGTAATAAATCTACTCGATGCTTTTGCAAACTATCAACTTTGGTAAGCTGCCAATCTAGATAATTTCCTTTATCAGTTTTTTTATTTATTGTAGCATGCCAACATATTTTTATAGTTTTCAGTCAGTGTTGTATATCAGATTTTAGTAGACCCATCTGGAATCCTGCAACTTGATTGACTGAACTATGCACTGTCTAGTATGCTGTTGTAACTGGGAAGAAATTCGGTGCTCTTTTCATCGAAATTAAAAAAGAAAGAACAATTGCACGTTAATTAAATGTCTCAATTTTAATGATTGATATAGTTCCCAACCTCTCTCCTAATAGGATAGATGTTGTGTCACAGATAAACAAGACTTTCACTTACAGCCATCTCAGCCAAGTATTTTGATCAAAAACACCATTGGGCAGCTCCTTCAGCTGGTTCTTATTCAAGTCCCTACCAATAAATAATCACAGTTTGACGATAACTATCACTTTACTTTTTTCGGGGGACTAAGTAACCGTTAGCGGAAACTCGTAAAAAAACAACCACTGATAACTTTGTCTAGGCATTGCGTAACAAGGCACCTAGCTCACGACTTTCAGACGGACAAAAACAAATGTTCCACACGGATTTAAAAGTCTGCAGCTAACTTATTGGTGAAATGTACGGGGCATACATTTCTTTTCTTTTTTTTTTACAGAAAACGAACAGCATAGACCCATCGCACAACGGAATCGTGTTTATGGGATTAATTGACTCATTGAGTTGTATAACTATTTTATCTACATGTAAATATACCTGATACTTTGGCAAACGTTTCCTATTGAACGTTTTAAACTCCAAATTAAACTCAAAACATATTATGGTCATACTATGATTTGAATTCTTTACTCTTCGAACCTTTAAATACCCTATTTATGCATTTGCGAGTATCATTTCAGGTTGAAAATTCAAAATAACCTGGAATTTTTGGACAATGTGCTGTGTTATTTCCATGTAGTGATCGCTTGTTTTGCCGATTGTTCAACAAACAACAACAACAAACAAAAATTTATTAGACATATAAACTTAAATACAGTTGCCCTGCAAATTAGCAAAAACGCTATTCGAGGCAGGGGAAAGTAATGTATTTGAAAATAATAAAGGTAAGACAATATAACAATACAGAAGCTGATCTGTAGAGTTACAGATTATTTTAAAGCTTTAGATAAAATCATGATATTGGTGGCAGACACGGGAAATAAATGAAATATGCAAATTATAACAATTTCATTTGTTTAATATCACAAAGTATTTGGGGGACATCAATATAGTCATCTGTTTTCTGAAGAATCTCCAGAAGAATTTGTTTGATTTTCGATTTGAATTGAGATTTCCTCAACGATTTAAGAGATTTAGGTAGTCTGTTCTCTTAAAAAAAGTACTAACATTTTCTCGAAGGCATGAATTTTTAATTACACAGCTTGCAAACATCAATTGAGTGCCCTCAGACTTTTAAAAACCAAAAAATTAACGTTAAAATTTTGTTCAAAATATGAACACAAGTTTGAATAATATGTAAAAAATGTTTCGTTTTCAGCTTTGCAAAAAGACAGGTCTTACCATTATAAGGGTCAAGGGGCCGGAGAGATCTGCGGGTCGCAAATTAGAATTTGTTATTATTTTTGTACAAAGAAATAATGATACTATGCTTGGAAGCAAGGATATTTTTTAAGTAATGTTCTTCTCTATGAGGATATTAGCTAACAAAAGTTCCCTTTTTGTGATTAAAAATGGCCCAAATAGTGCTTATTTGGGCGTGACCCCCGATACTCGGTTCATGTTCGTGATAGAAATCAAACAAATGCCACAGTGAGCAGTCTCACCCCAAGGACTAACTACACACAAAATTTCCATTTCCAATATAATTGTGCTCAATCCTAAGCGGCATTCGCTCTTAAGATTGAGCTCTCGTCATCAACTTGTATTTGCCAATAGCCGGTGGTTCAGAACTTTTCTACAGCTTCGAGTGTAGGGATCGATAGCGTAAACCAACTCCTGAGGAGTTTCTCGTCCTGGACCTATCTAAAAGATGGTAACTTGGATCCTGCGCTATAGAGACAAGTTAAGGGAATTGTGCAGAACACGAAAGAAGAATCTGGGACCCGATTGCTTCCATTACCAAGCAGTTGAACCTTTTAGCCTAGAGGAGATCAACAGAGCTGAGAAAGAGGTTCTCAAATTCGTTCGAAGACAAATTTTCAACGAAGGGGATACGCTGTCGAAGTCAAGTACAATTTACAAGCTTGATCCTAAGATCGATGGTTTGCTTTGCGTAGGAGGGCCCCCGAGGCAAGCACCGACTTCGGATACGCGAAGCATCCGACTATTTTACCGAAAAAACACCACGTGGTAGACTTGATCGTGCGCCACTACCACCATGAATCTGGAGTGCGTGCTATCTCTAATTCAAGAAAAGTTTTGGATCGTTAAGGGGAGAATGGCAGTTAGAAGGATGTTGGTCGACTCTTTCGTCAGTGAGAGGAGACAAGCACCTCTGGCAGAGCAACAGATGGCATACTTACCTAAGGATCGTGCCACCTTTCACGTTTGTAGCGTTGTAATGCTTTGGTCCGTTCATTGTGCGAAGAGGTAGGAGCACCGTCAAAAGATATGGGGTCCGATTCACTGTCTGTCTGTACGGACGATTCATTTAGAAGTTGCGCATTGTCTCGACACGGACTCGTTCATCAACGCCATGCGTCGTTTCATAGCTCGAAGAGGTCAACCAGAAGAAATAAGATCTGACAATGGAGGAAATTTCGTTCGCGGTGAGAAGAAGCTTCGTGAGGCGATTGGGGATTGGAACCAACACAAGATCAGCGAATTATTGTTGCAACGAAACGTCAATTGGATTTTCAACCCTCCAGCCGGATCCCATCACGGTGGGGTTTGGGAGCGCTGTATTAGAACTGTGAGAAAGATCATGGGCGCCCTTTTGAAAGAACAAGTGTTCAACGATGAAGGCCTGGCAACCCTACTGTGTGAAATCGAGTCCATCGTTAACGGCCGACCACCAAATCACAGGCAGCTTCTTCGCTCAGGACCGTCGCTTCCACCATGTGTTTTCTCCAAAAAAGATTTATATTCTGGCAGACGTTGGCTGCAGATTCAATACCTGGCAGACGTTTTCTGGCGTAGGTGGACCAGAGAGTACCTTCCGTCCTTACAACAGAGGCAAAAATGGAACCGACCCAGGATAAATTTTTCGGTCGATGACGTCGTTTTGGTAGGGGACATGAATTGTCCGCGGAGCCGCTGGCCACACGGCCGTATCTTAAGTGTACAAAGAAACGCCAAAAATGGATACGTTCGAAGAGTTACGGTGAACAAAAAATATGGTCTAGAGCGATCCATTGATAAGATTGTGTTCCTCGAATCCAGCTAAGATTTTGTTACGGACTGAGAGAATCCCCTCCCTTTAGACTCCCATCAAGAGAGAACTGGACATGTTGATTTAAGCTAAAATATACAAGCTAAGAACGTTACTGTTTTTTTCATTATTTTTGTTAAATGCTGTAGTCAGCATTTGGGGGCCGGGATGTGGTATTCCCGCGCACCAAAATTACCTATTGGGCGGCGCCAGGAGCAGCAAGCGGGTTAACGTTCTCTTCAGCAACGGGAGCAGGCTGCTGCGCTTGAAAAACTTGAAGTTGTGGAACTTGGGGAACTTGATTTTGCTGTGCTTGTTCAGCCATGGCTAGTTGCACCGGACAACTTCTTTCTAGAAGTGATAATTTATTCCTTGTGTCGACCCCTTTATACCGCTTTGGGTAAGACCGCTGTAAATAGCCATAAAAATAAAACCAGATTCAACGATTCATAAAAACATCACTTAACACGATTTCCTTGAACGACTTACCATTTTAGACAAAGTTTCCGAGAAAAATCACCTTGAATTATGGCATATTTAGCCACTAACCCTTCCAGGGGTAGCTCCGGACCGTTTGGACGGATTTTCGATCGAGAGGTACGAGAAGAAGCGCGAAGCTTTCGTTCTTTCTTTTGCGTGGTTTGAAAGCCGAGCGATGCGATTTTTTTGTGGAAAAAGCGCCTCGGAGCTGGCGCCGTTCAAAAATATCTTTCCACCCTTTAATATCCTTCTCTCAAACGTACAGTTAACGGGGAACTCAGAATCGTCCAAAATCGCTCAAAATATCACTTTTACTGCAAAAGGACGACAATACACCACAAATAAGGTAATTTAACCTTTTTTTAGCGTTAATCAGTACATACATGTGGCGATATGTCGCTGTAATATGAAATTTAGGTAAATCCCATACATTTCCCATAAAATTACAAACGGTTATGTTACACAAACAGATTCTGTGGGCTCCCTGTGATTTCGATACTTTGTATGTTTTTGCAATGTCAACAGTCTTATCAAGTGTTTATTTTGACCTTCGTTTATCAGCTTGTCTCGGATGTTCTGAGAATTTGTGCCAAAAACCTGTCGTCGGATGCTTTGAAAGTACAGTCTCTGGACAGTAGTTTTAATACAGTTACGAGCTGCTCCCCTGTCACCGCCTCACACACTGGGTTGGTTTTTGGTTCCAGTGCACGTGTGCTTTAAATCGGTCAAATTAAGTTTGTAGTTTCTTCTTATCATCATGGCTGACATCCGACCAGTGTTGATGATATCTCGTCCCTTTTCGCTGCTCCAAATGAGCAAATAGCTACACTTTTCTAATTCTTTCTTGCTGGTAAGCGGACCACTAAACGTCTGTTCCACGTGTTGTCGAAAATGCTTACACCTTTCCGGTAAATTTTCGGCTTCCCAATCCAACTGGGGAGACTGAGAGACTCCGGCTAAATCTATTTTTGAAACTTCATCCTGCCTCCGATAACATGTAAAATCCCTGGGTTAAATGTTGTATGATTTAACCTCACGATTTCTAACAATTACACGTCAGTCTTAAATCCAACATGGTGACTCCCTGGAGTTGCGCGCATGCAAACAAGGCCTTTATGCATATATTACAGGCGAGGTATGTGAGGTTTCCTTTTAGGGCTTCAGGTTGTATAGTGACAGCTAGAGAGTAGACAGAGACGAGGGGTTCAACAACGGGCTCGGGGATTAGCTGACGTCATGATCCCTAGGGGTGACGTCATGGGTTAAAATAGGTAGAGGTGACATCATAATCTATTTTAAGTCAATGGGGAGTGATGACATCATATTATTTGAACTTAAAACAAAGTGCGGGTTATTGTTTTAGCACGCACATATAATTGACTGCTTTGTTTATTTTTCCGAGGTGCTAATTTTCCATGCAAATTTAGAGTTCAGTGTTCGCATAATTAAAAGTTTGAACTTTGAAGCTACCGGTAAAGTTATAAAAATTAAAGTGGGTGATGGCTGGGAAACTGAAAATCGACAGAGTCTACCGATAAAGCGGCTATAGTGAAGAATGTTGCGGTAAATACGAATGAGAAGCGATTTTTAATACTGTGCAATTGTATTCTAATCAACTTTATTACATATAATCACAACATCCGAGTCTCAGACATTCGTCTTCACTCTCATCTTGTTTCCGTTCAAAGTTTTTATACAATAAAAATGCACTTGTGTTGTCCATTGTAGCAAGATGAAGCACGTACTTTAACCATGATTCTGTCAGCTGTAAATTAAGTCTTTCTTGAACTTTTTGTTGTAAATCCATCCATATTGTCCTTAAATTAATGCGCTTCCTTGCCGCTTCATAATATACAACCCATATTTCATCCTCTTCCATCATCATACAATCGTGATGAAGTTGCGAGAGGTCATCCATCTGGCAAGCCTCACAACAGCGTGTTGCTTCTTCGTACACCAAGCGATTAATTTCTCTTGCAAATTCATCTTCTATAATATCTGCTATTTTGTTTCGCAGTATTTGAGTCTCGAGTTCAATCTCATCCACAAACAAATCACCAGTTTGGTGTGCACCAACCACGATTTCTACTCCTATACTCAAATTAATCTGTCACAACTAGTAAAAAAAGTCTGTTTTTATACCACTAAAAATTATTTAGCCACCAATCTAAAAATAATCACATTACGCCATTCTACCCCAGTGCGACTCTCAAGTTAAAGATAAATTATGATGTCATTTATTCCCGACTCTCCATTGACTGAAAATAGATTATGATGTCTTTCATTTCTGACTCCCCATTCACTTAAAATAAATTATGATGTCATTTATTCCGGACTCCCCTATTGAGTTAAAACAGATTATGATGTCATCTCTACCTATTTTTTAACCCATGATGTCACCTCTAGGGATCATGACGTCAGCTAATCCCCGATCCCGTGGTGCAGAACATACAATTTATAATGTGATGTCATCACTCCCCATTGACTTAATTAAAAAAGATTATGATGTAACCTGTACCTATTTTTAACCCATGACGTCACCTCTAGGGATCATGACGTCAGCTAATCCCCGATCCCGTTGGTGAACCCCCCGTCTCTATCTACTCTAGAGGTTTGCGAGAGTCAGTTTAGAAGATTCAGGATGATTGGCTTACTGTTTCTATTTCTGCATTAATGGCTGTGTGTAGCCATGCAGTGTGTTCTGAAAATAACTTTATATTGGATTGTGCGACGCACCCGCTGTAGTAAAAGCCTCAAGCGACAAATAAAACGCAAAGCACATAAGATTCAGTACAAAGAAAATAACGATAGTTTTATTGAAAATATATCGAATATAACACTTACTGATCATAATAAAGCTTTGCTAAATAATGGCCTGAAATATATACCGACCCCTCCCAAACCAGCCTCACATAAAAGTCTTATCCAAGACTTAAGTAACTTTACTCGCACGATATATATATATATATATATATATATATATATATATATATATATATATATATATATATATATATATATATATATATATATACCTGGATTTTTGAAAAGGTGGTCAACAAAAATTGCAGCAATTTGACTACAACTAGCCCAAACAAGGGTTTTTATGAACCCAATCAGCCCGAAAATCACAGAGAAGACAGAGAAGATGGGAAAGGTTGCGTGGGCGAGAGAAGAAAACACTCTGTAATTTTCGGGCTGATTGGGGTCATAAAAACCCTTTTTTTGGCTATTTCTAGTGAAATTGCTGTAATTTTCGTTGACCCCCTTTTCAAAAATCCAGGTATATATCTCGATAGAATGGCGAGAATGATCGCAAAAAGTGCCAAAAAGCAATTTCCGGCCAAACCCAGCGCTTTCTGGAACACTCCACTGCGTTTGCTTGAGATATATACCTGGATTTTTGAAAAGGTGGTCAACGAAAATTACAGCAATTTCACTAGAAATAGCCAAAAAAGGGATTTTATGACCCCAATCAGCCCGAAAATTACAGAGTGTTTTCTTCTCTCGCCCACGCAACCTTTCCCATCTTCCCTCTCTTCTCTGTGAAATTGCTGTAATTTTCGTTGATCACCTTTTCAAAAATCCAGGTATATATATATATATATATATATATATATATATATATATATATATATATATATATATATATATATATATATATATTTAAAACAGGAAAAAGACTACACTTGTATCCCTACAAGCCTGTTTCGTGATTGCTCACTCTTCAGGGGATTTTATTAAAGAATAAACATAACAATCGCTTATATACAAAATTTGAATGCTCGGATGTTTAGTTGTTACATAGCAACGCTTTGTTACGGTGACGGCAAGAAGATACAAGTTCGTTACGTTTATTAAGTGATGACAGGTCAGGTGCGGCAAATGATTAAGAATTTTTCCTTAAGACAGAGATTACATCTTTTGCTTGAGCTGCTATATGAGGAGCTATTAGAAATTACACGCCATGAGATAGAATGTTCGATGTTGTTGTCTTTAAGTGACCAGATGTGCTTGCTAAGTTCGGTGGAGTTTCTGTGTTTAGCGTGACGAAATGATGAAGTGTGGTTTCTATATCTTGTCTTGAAGTCGTTTCCCGTAAGTCCGATGTATGATTGGGAAGTGTTGTTGTCGGTTCGCGTGACGTTAGCTTGATAGATGACAGAAGATTGAAGAAAGTTTCCGTTTAGGGGGCATAAGCTCTTTTGACGGCAGTTGCATGATTTGGTGGGAGTAATGTTATTTGCGGTATTATCAGTGCAGACTTTGGATGAATTTAGAACACGTTTGTTGTGATTGTCAATAATTTGTTTGGTGTTATTCATGCAGCTGTAACTGATCTTGACGGTGTTTCGATTGAAGATTTTTCTGAGATCGTTGTCTTTAGGAAAGTGTTTGTCTACTAAGGCAAGGAATCTGTGACCGATGTTTGTGCTGACGTTTTTGCTGAACGGGGGGTTATACCAAAGGATGTTGTTACGTTGTCTGTTTCTGCGATTAGGGGTCGTGATCGGTTCGTAGTGTAGAGTGTAGTTGTATCCACTTTCGTCTAGTGCTTTTTGGTATGGTGGCGCAGCTTGGTCGAATGATGCCTTGTCCGATGAAAGGGATGACAGCCGTCTGTTGATGTTGGTGGGAATGTTCTTTGTGGTTGTAGGTGGATGATTACTCTCACGGTGGACATAAAGAAGTGAGGTATTAGGTTTTGTGAAGGGTTGGAAGGTGCTGTTGTTTAGGTTGAAGGTGACATCTAAGAAGTTAACGATCTGTTTGTTGGCTTCAATCGTTATACGCAGCCCGTTCAGGTTGAAAACTCGGCATATTTTCTTCTTAGTGTTCTCAATGTCTCTCGGTGTGGCGTTGGAAACGGCTAGACCGTCGTCCCGGTAGAGGCCTTAGTTTACGTCAAGGTGTTGTAATTGCGAAAGCAGGAAACTTCCCACTAGTTCACATGTTTCAGCACCGTCGAAGCTTCCCATAGTGACGTCGAACGTTGTGTCGCCCTTCTTTTGCCATGTTTGATGATTGTTTATAAGGACTGAATTTTTTGCGTGTATGATAATGTTTCGTTCACCATTTGTTATGTTGTCGTAGGCTGAGGCAAAATCAAGCGCTTTATTAAGAAGATCTTGGCTGATGGAGGGATAGAATTCCACGATGTCAAAGCAAATGAAGTTGTGGCGTTTTTTGTTTTCAATTGCTTTGAACCATTCAATCACAGAGGCAGAGTTTTTTCCATTGATTGAATCTGGATGCTCTAATAACTTTGCTATTGATCCTGTCGAGGATTTCTTTACTAATTTTGCCAATCTCCGACTTAGTGGGGTTAATTAGTCTGCAGGCCGGTTTGTTGTCGAAGTTAGGCTTGTGGTCTTTCAGAGTTATAAATGCGTCTTTATTGGCAGTGGTGTCTACTCGGTCATCAATACCCAGCTTCGATGCGATTTTTTTGTTTTCTTTGTGGATGTCACGTACAGTGTTAGGGGCGGCCTTTTTGTATGACTTCGTGATGTTCTGTTCAAGTAGGTCGTTGTACTTTGAAGGTTCGAGTTTGTAAAAGTTCGTGGTTTTATCAGCGCTGATGAGAAGCTTGGTTTCTTTTTTGATACGGTCAGTATCGTCTTTGAGCTTATTGAGGAACGGGTTGTTAACCTGTTTGAATTTCGTCGATTGGACCATCTTCAGCATGTCGTCTTCAAATTCTTTAAGCTCGTCGATAGGTGGAGGGTTCTTAGTAGACTTGAAACCAAATGACTTTTTAGAGGAGGTAGATGCGTCAGGGTTAAGAAAGAAGAAAGCTTTCCAGCGCATTCTACGTAGAAAGTGCTCGGTTTTCTCGATTAGGCGTTGGAGAAAGTCGTTCTGCGATGGGAGAGGAATATTCTTTGTAGAGTATCCAATGTTGAATTTTTCCATTTCGGATTATCGGAGAGTGCTCAATAATTAAAACTTGGAGCGAATTAATAAATTTGTGTTTTGACTTTTCCGTATTAGAGTGCTCAATGCATAAAGTAGAGCGTGATAAATATTTAAAACAGGAAAAAGACTACACTTGTATCCCTACAAGCCTGTTTCGTGATTGCTCACTCTTCAGGGGATTTTATTAAAGAATAAACATAACAATCGCTTATATACAAAATTTGAATGCTCGGATGTTTAGTTGTTACATAGCAACGCTTTGTAACTGTGACGGCAAGAAGATACAAGTTCGTTACGTTTATTAAGTGATGACAGGTCAGGTGCGGCAAATGATTAAGAATTTTTCCTTAAGACAGAGATTACATCTTTTGCTTGAGCTGCTATATGAGGAGCTATTAGAAATTACACGCCATGAGATAGAATGTTCGATGTTGTTGTCTTTAAGTGACCAGATGTGCTTGCTAAGTTCGGTGGAGTTTCTGTGTTTAGCGTGACGAAATGATGAAGTGTGGTTTCTATATCTTGTCTTGAAGTCGTTTTCCGTAAGTCCGATGTATGATTGGGAAGTGTTGTTGTCGGTTCGCGTGACGTTAGCTTGATAGATGACAGAAGATTGAGGGCAGTTTCCGTTTAGGGGGCATAAGCTCTTTTGACGGCAGTTGCATGATTTGGTGGGAGTAATGTTATTTGCGGTATTATCAGTGACTTTGGATAAATTTAGAACACGTTTGTTGTGATTGTCAATAATTTGTTTGGTGTTATTCATGCAGCTGTAACTGATCTTGACGGTGTTTCGATTGAAGATTTTTCTGAGATCGTTGTCTTTAGGAAAGTGTTTGTCTACTAAGGCAAGGAATCTGCACTGTGACCGATGTTTGTGCTGACGTTTTTGCTAAACGGGGGGGTTATACCAAAGGATGTTGTTACAACATCGTAACAACGTAACAATGTTTCGATTTAATTTGTACAGTCAACCATGCGTGCATTTCTGCCATGATTCTGCTTGTAACTCAAATGTGCACAATGTTTGTTCAGATTCAATTGATTTTCGAAATGCTAAATGCTCAAATCAGTCTAGTTTCATAAAATTGGTGGGATATTTCACTTTAAACTGTCACAACTTGATAGAAAATGAATCGAAAA
The DNA here is from genome assembly GCA_022457155.1 of Cladopsammia gracilis. Lineage (NCBI taxonomy): Eukaryota > Metazoa > Cnidaria > Anthozoa > Scleractinia > Dendrophylliidae > Cladopsammia > Cladopsammia gracilis. The sequence continues at coordinate 213,327 of JAJGOT010000470.1, forward strand.
AGATCAGATTTGAGAAATACACATGGTACATTTTATAGAGGGTTACAAGAACACATGTCAATACATGAACGCTCATAGATTTTTACAATAAGTTTATACCTGCAAAGCTTTACAAAACATGAAGGGGGCTTGTTCTCATGGCGGTTGCCTTTACTTGGAAATACCTTGAATGCTTCAAGCTGTTTGTAAGCTTATATGTACATGTATAACTGTTAAAATATTTGAATCTTTAAAACAACAACATTAAGTTTAAATTAAGCTTAAATGTGCAGATTGTATTGTGACTGGTCAGTATAAATATAGGTTATTCAGCGAAAAGTTGTGTAATATGCTTTGTATTTTTACATGTCAGGTGAGAAAAAATAAAAGCTGACAAGTTAAAATGCCCAGCGCCATTACACAACTTTCTGCTGATTAAATTGTTTGTTATACATGTACATGTTATTATTATATAGTTTACCGATTATTACTACTATGCAGCAATCGTCTTTTCCAAAATCTAAGTTTTAAGTGTAATAAATAAAGGTTATTCAGCGTGAAGTTGTGTAATATGGCTAAGTATTTTAACAAGGCTTAAAAAAATCAAAACTGATGAGTAAAAATGCCCAGCTGTTACTCAACTTTTCGCTGAATAAGTTCATTATTTTTAGATGTAAATAGTTTGTAATGTAATAAATAGATGTAAATAGTTCGTAATGTAATATAGTGCACAACCCCACGAGCTTTCTAGGTTTAATACCCATTGTGCTTAAATAACAGTTACTTACTTATTATACAACAGTAACCTTCTCCTAAAACTAAGTTTTTGAAACTGCTTTACCTAACGCATGGTCAGAAGAATGTAATAACGTGTCATATTTGAACTCAATTTGATGCGTATTTGCACTCTGAATGCTATGTCAAATAATAACTTGGCATATTTGACTTGTTTTGCTGCTTATTCTTGCCATCAAATGCTATGTTGTGTTATAAATTAAAGTCATTATAGACTTAAGATTTTGGACTCCAGACTGAGTATGAAATGCTGACTATATTAATATACAGTTGTAAGACCAAAACTATTTTTTAGTGCCTACAGCGGTGTGCAGCTATGATTACAGATTAAATAATTATGTTCACAGTTATCCTGTGTGATTGTGAAAAATTGAATACATCTACTTGAAGGCTTGCATCTGTAGTAGGACAGTTTTACAGCAGATTGCTTGATAGATTAAGGTATAAATTAGGATCAAGTGACAGTTTTGGTCTCAGTCTGCATTTTATACCCACTGCACTTGATACAAATGTACCTAATATGCACTTATGCCAGTCTGTAATCTGCAGTCTGAATTTTAAAACATACAAGATTGTAACTTGGTTGATCACCTTAAGACAGTAATCTTACATAAAAAAAAACCGGTTGGTCTTGATGAGTCAGAGTGGGATTGACTTGAGTTGTACATCGTACTATGGAGTACTAAAGTTAAAAATTATTGGTCGCCTCACAGCACATTATTCAAAATGAATGTTTATACACTGTAATTGTAAATGGATTGTATCATTCTTTTCAAACTCCCAATGTGAAATCAAATATTCTACAGTTAAAACAAAAAAGGTTAAGTAATAAATAACCAAATGTACAGCTGTAAATGTAACTGTACAGAGAGGTGAGGGTGTTTTTCTTATACATGTACGGCAGTGTAGGTTACATTGTGACTTGAAATTTTTAGTATCAATATGAAGTGCAAGCTAGGTAATGTAGGATTCAAAGAAATTCTCTTTTCACTGTATTATATGTATTGTGGTTCATGGTATTTTAGAGTGTGAATATGCATCAAGACAAAAGCAAAATTTATGCTTTACAGTGTTCTGTCTTCAAACTACAATGTACATGTACACTAAAAGTAGGATATTACTGTCTTCCTAGCATGCTTTGGATAAAATTCAGGTGAATGACTTCTGCTTTTTTTGGTCACAGCAAAATATACAGTGAGATGGAATAAAACTGAATGATTCATGCTCATACCATAGAAAATTCAGAAAATTGTGAGAAAAATGAAGATTGATTTTGAACTAAAATAACATAACCATAGACAAACACGGCAGGACAGTTGTGTGCTGAGTAGTTGAGCTGAGTAGCTGTTGTTTTATATTTTTACTAGCTGGAATTATTTCACCGGCTCTGTTCACCGGTGTTGGGTTCAATAAGTCAAAGCAAGCAGATATACAGATATTTCTTCTAATATATTAAGCCAGCATTGTTTTTAAATTTAAGCGGCCTTTAAAAATATTCTGTAAAGGTAAACAGAATAAATAGGTTAACATTTCTTTTGAATACAGTCGAACCTCCCGTAAGCGACCACCCAAAATGTCAAGCCTAGGTGGTCGCTTACGGGAGGTGGTCGCTTACATGTACAAGAGTGCAGACCATATTGGGTCAAAATTTTGCCTTATTACCATATGGTAACTGCAGAGACTTATCCCATGTAACAATGCCCATCTAAACCCATGTAATAACGTTTAGTAGTTACAAGTCAGTTTTCATTCTTAAGACGATGTTCATGTATATTATTTACATCAACCATACCCATCTTATTCACTGGTAATATGAGGATAATATACAATTTAATGCAGCAGTGATATGGGAGTATGCTTCATATTTTCTCATTTTTTTTCACATTAGAAATGGCATCATTCTTTTCTTTTTGACCTAGACATGATTAATTTACCCTGCCAAACATTTGTGGTACAATCTGATAAACTGCAGCTAAATGTATGGCACAGAACAACCAGAACAATTTAAACCTGGTGTTTATTCAGGGACCAGCATTTTATTCATTGTCCCTTGGTGACTGATTTTTTTATCAGTTCCTAATTCTCAGAAACTCATGACTGTGTTTTAGTGATATTCTCTGGGAAAATTGGATTGTGATCACTGTGTTAATAGGAAACCTTTGATCCAAGACCAAAGTCCATTTCTTGTTACTGGTCATGATTTTCCACATACCTTAAAAATCCCGGTTATACAATGTAAGCCCACCCAGTTATACGTCCACAAAATTCTTCCAGTTATAACCCCTTCTGAATGTAAGCTTCCACATCTCCTCCACAACAATTCTTTACATCAAGAACATAAACTGACTGAAATAATTGGACAGTATAGTATCACAATATTTTGTGCTTACCATCCATTAAACTCTTACAAATTTGTATCACGAAACCGGTCTAGCTGCTGTGTGCTGCCCACTTTTCTTTTGATAAAAAATGGATGCGAAGGACAGTTGCCTTTGTTATCAGGCAGACTACTACAAGACAGACTTCTGCTCACTGCAGCTGTTTTTTTTTTGTTTTGTTTCGCAGGCTTCTGCAAGAGCAACATCATCCCCATGGCCAAACTCTGGCAGAAAACATACCAAAGCTGTAGTCAATGTACACTGTACAGTGTACATGTAGCTTTTTGAAAGGAACAATGCAAAACAGAAACAAATAATTCTAAAAAAAATGATCAGTTACTGTGCCATATAGGATTTACTAAAAATAGGATATGAGTTATATAGTCAGTCATAAAATGCCATTTTTTATGACAAAAGACCATGCCATAGTCAGCTGCCATTGTGTTTGCATGTAAATGCTGACCTTATTGGTGTGGAAATGACAAAATTCAATGAAAATATATTTTGACAAATTCTTCTGAAAACTTGCTTGAATATTATTTAGTCATGGGCAGAAAGATACCCACTTATGTTCTGGCCAAACTGACTGGCAAGTATATGTCTAGATGCAAGTTGTTCCAAATTGTAAACAAGCCATTTCAATGTACACGATAACTTGCAGTGGTTGACTAAGTGATATTAGAGAACTTAAGATCTACAATGAACGAGACAACGACAACGTCTATAGACTGCAGGAGGACTGGTCCGAGGACATCGGTTTTGGTGGGAAAATGAAATCTTAAGATGCAGCCGGCAGGTAGACGACGACTTATTTTGACTTGGCTTGTTGAAAACGTCTCGCTCAAGATGAGCTTCTTTTTTTAGCCATGGATTAAACTTTATTAACAACGAAGAATTTCCAGTTTTGTTTGACCTGTTTGAGTCCAAAAATCCTGATTTTTCTCCATGAAGAATATTGAAAGTTCATGCTGTATGAAATGGCCGAGTCCGAGTGTTTGGCCGAGTTCCCGGCACATTAGTATATCGTGTTTGGAATTGCATACAAAGTTTGGATCCCAAAAAATAAACACAATACACAATTAATTACAAGAGTTGACAAAAACAATGTATTTGGCTGTGAGTCTAAATAATCACATCTGCAAAAAAGTTACAAAATGAAACGGTTCACTGCTGAAGATTCAATATATTTTTACATATTACAGAGACGAAAATTCCAGAGTACAAGTGATTAAATTCTTCTATTCAAGGCTGGTGGCCAGCTGCTTGCAGTCATGAATAATTTTTTTTCCGATCCAGTTGTTTTGACTGTAAGGGCAAGTTTTAAAGATAAAAATACATTTACGACTTACTGGTTCGCCTTTTCCTCGTCTTGCCACCAGTTAGTAAACAACACGAAAACACACACATTGTATACTGTCAAAGTTTTAATCAAATTCGCTGGCTTCGTAAAATAGACAAGCAAAAATGAAACTCCTTTGCACGACAATGTGAAACTACTGGCTTGGTCGTTGTAGACGAGAGGACGACAACAGAATTCGTGGGAAAATCGCGTAAATCTCACTTCTGGTCGTCGTCCATGCTGTCGTCGTGGACCTATTAAAAGCTTGTGTCAACTAGAATCTATGCTTGATTGAATTGGACAAAAGTTATTGATGCAAGTTATTTTTTATGTCGACTTGTCTCTCCATTTGGCCAGGGCTACAGATGTTCATGATGTTTTTTTTTCAACAAGTGAAAGATAATTAACATATAGTCTTAGGAGAGGACCACTCTGTGAATCACTACTGGTGACGTTGGCATCCTCAATAAAGATTATTATTATCATTAACATGTATGCATTTAAAGTGACATGCCTTGCCTTGCAAATTCAGTTTAAAACTGTAAAGTTGTAGTCATGTTTGTGGCATGGAATATTTTATGTGACAAAAGGAACCAGCATTAAAAAATTAATTGAAACAAATTGCATTGCTAGACTGACAGTTGTACTTCTCTAAACAGAAAGGTCCTCAAATTATGGTATGGTGTTGCAAAAATGCTTTTCAGTTGAAGACACAGCATTGAATTTACATGTTATTTACATGGTCTTGATAGCCCCCCTTTTTCAATTTACATGTTATTTACAGGGTATCGATAGCCCCCCTTTTTTAATTTACATGTTATTTACAGGGTATTATAGCCCCCTTTTTCAATTTACATGTTATCTACATGGTCTTGACAGCCCCCATTTTCAATTTACATGTTATTTACATGGTCTTGACAGCCCCCCTTTTTCAATTTACATGTTATTTACATGGTCTGGATAGCCCCCCTTTTTCAATTTACATGTTATTTAAAGGGTATTGATAGCCCCCTTTTTCAATTTACATGTTATCTACATGGTCTTGACAGCCCCCCTTTTCAATTTACATGTTATTTACATGGTCTTGATAGCCCCCCTTTTTCAATTTACATGTTATTTACAGGGTATCGATAGCCCCCCTTTTTCAACTTACATGTTATTTACATGGTCTTGACAGCCCCCTTTTTCAATTTACATGTTATTTACATGGTCTTGACAGCCCCCCTTTTTCAATTTACATGTTATTTACATGGTCTGGATAGCCCCCCTTTTTCAATTTACATGTTATTTACAGGGTTTTCATAACCTCCGTTTTCTAATTTACATGTTATTTACAGTCTCTCTTTTTAAATTTACATGCTGTGTACAAAGTCGCCTTTTCCAATTTACATGTTATTTACATGGTTTCTGTTCCTATACCTTCAAAATTTACAGCCTATTCACTATAATTTACATGTTTCAGCTCTAATATTTACATGTTATTTACTTAAACAATAGAACACATTTTCTATGACTTTACAGGCGTAATAGAACCACGCGGGATGTTGGGAGAACACGAGAAAGGCTTGTAAACCACGAGCCGTAGGCGTAGTATCTCAGTTATTTTATAAATGATTATTGATAACATGTAAATGTCCAAATAGTCTGTAAATTATCGTTTACAGTCTATTTTCAGTGATTTACATGTTATTAACATGTTATTTACATAGTATGTAAATTTTCAACTTTTCCAGTGATGGTTATGTTTATTCTTTAATAAAATCCCCTGAAGAGTGAGCAATCACGAAACAGGCTTGTAGGGATACAAGTGTAGTCTTTTTCCTGTTTTAAATATTTATCACGCTCTACTTTATGTATTGAGCACTCTAATACGGAAAGTCAAAACACAAATTTACATATATATATATATTTAAGCAATAGAACACATTTTCTATGACTTTACCGGCGTAATAGAACCACGCGGGATGTTGGGAGAACACGAGAAAAGCTTGTACTTGTTTACAAGCTTTTCGAGTGTTCTCCCAACATCCCAAGTGGTTCTATTACGCCGGTAAAGTCATAGAAAATGTGTTCTATTGCTTTTATGAAATAACTATGAAAAGCGTTTGGAAAGAGAGAAATTTGTTGTAGTTTTGTGCCGATCAAGTAGCTTGTTCTCATAACATTCATCATATGACCGGGAAAACCAATCAGAGCCGCTGAAAGAATGAACTTTACACGATGCCACCGACAAAGCTGCACTGACAAAATTCACGGGTTCAACGAAAGTGATGAAAAGTTTTAGCGCTTTGAAATTCGTCAGTTGGAATTTATCAGCTGAAAGAAGAAAATATATTCAATGATTCAAAAGTTCTTTGAATGGGAAATCCAGAAAATTGTGTCCGGAATCTGCCGCCGCAAACATGAATGTACGAGGAAAGTTTGAAAGCCTAAAATTTTTATGGCGTATGTTGGATTCAAAGATTGCCTTCTTGTCAAGAATTTTTCAATTGGAATAAAGGTTAGTTCCAGAAACTCAGCTTCTGAAAATGTTTTCGACTTTATCCACTTACTTTGAAGTGTACAATGAAGCCCGTACTTCTCTACATTTTAAGTTCTGAATGAAAACTAAGCTCATTGTTTTTTAAGCCTACAGTTGAATAATTGTTTGATCATTCCATGCAAATAATTTGCTTAACCATAAACCTATAATTTTTGTTAGCTTCATTTTCTTCTTGCTAATTGATCATCCTTGCTTGGACACATAATCAGAATTTAAACTGCATCGGGTACAAAAGTATTCAATGAAAAATTCTCAAAAACAAAACACGATGAAGCGTAAGCTTAAGATAAATGGAATCGGCGTAAAATAATTATCCTAAACAACAAAGCTATAAGCTTAAGCTTAAGCCTTGCTTTTTAATTCCGCTGTGAAATTCCGTCTTATTTAGAAGTTATCTTAGGATTTGTAGGAACATTTATAAACTTCAGTTCAGTGAATTTCAATCGAAAATTGCTCAGTTTGAAAGCCATTGTTTTCTCTTTGGGATCCATAATTTTTGAGCTTTCCAATAGCTAAACCTTCAGTTCAATGAACTTCACAAAGTACATATCGAGGTTGTTTTGATTGTCATTGATCGCTGCATGTAAGCCTTTCCAAGTCAATGTTAAATGAAAATACATTCCTGTTGTTGATATCAGTTTTAAAATATTAAAGCTTTAATAGTGTTCTTTTGTCGTTAAGCCGTTTTTTGTTTGCGTGCGTGGGAAATTTTTTTTTATTTTGTAGGTTTGAGCAGCAACTTATCGTTTACAAGAAACATATCTTCTCTTCTCATCTTCTAACAGACCACAGTATGCAATAAGACACTAAACCGGCTCGTGTTGTGAAATTCTTTCTCCTCACGCTTGTGTTGATGCAGTGGAAAATTGAACTTTGTTTACTTTACAGTTTCGCTTGCGCGGTTTTCTATGAGTTTACCGGCACAATAGTTAATAGGTCTTTGGCCAATCAGAACGCGCGTAGTATCTCAGTTATTTTATAAATATATATATATATATATATATATATATATATATATATATATATATATATATATATATATATATATATCTTTCCAAACTCAAAAACCAAATCTCATCCGTCCCATATCAAGTCTACATGGCAGCCGCCACCACAATCTTTAGTGGCATTAGAAAACCTTTTGTAACGTACTAAGTTTGAGATTGCTACAACAGTCTTTTCTGATGTAAGACACAATCTCTCAGCAAATCAAAGAAAAACACTGAATACGCTGCGCTTCGCACCAAAAAAACAAGTAAACATCATGAAAGCCGACAGTGGGACAATAACAGTGGTTATGGATACTTTTGACAAAATAGTAGAGGGAAATCAACAACGTTTTGACAAAAAAAATTCTACGGATCCTCTCGCTGAACCTATTGCATCCTCAACGGCTACCAAAGTCAAAGGTTTAGTCAAAACTCTGTTCATAAACGAACATATTGACTCGATGACTTACAAACGGTTTAAATCAATTAAGGCCTAAACCTTCCAAGAATTCCACAGTTTTACATGCTGACCAAATTAAATAAGCCTTCTCCTGTTGGTCGGCCCATTATATCTGGTTCCGGTCAGGACCTACGGAACGTATTTCGAGCTTTGTCCACTTGCCTTTACATCAGATCGCACAGAAACAGTCCTACATTAACCCTTTGGCGACGGTCGGCTGGTAGAGCAAAAAAACCGCATATTTTACCAATTCATCCTTTCTGGACCGGTTTTCAGCCAATTAGCATGGAAATAGCTCAAAATCAGATTTGCAACAGTGGAGCAGTATTTTCCTGCTGATTGGACGTAATTAAGCCGCATTTTTGTTTTGGTGCATGCGCATAAGCCAAAATTTGGACTTGTTTTATTTTTTGCAAATCTGTTTCGCTCCTTCTTTTTTACTCTCTTTCTTTCCTTTGCCTTTCTTTCTTATATGCACTTTTGTTACCCACTTCATCGTCTTTGTTTCCTAAGAAATTGTCGCTGGCTAACTTTTCGGGAAAGGGAGAAATGTTTCCTGGAAAAGTACTAGGGGAATTGCGAAATTAGCAGTGGATTTTTCTCCAAAATATTAGTAGGTTTTTTGGCCTAACTTTGGCAGGATTGGTCAAAATTTCCAAAATGAGGTATCTTTGCAAAGGTCTATCCTTCCTTGATTTGCTGCTGTCCAACTAATAATTGCTTAAAGTGAAAGCTAATTGGCTTAGAAAGGCATAATCTGTATCGTTTCAAATCGAACGAAAATGGCCATTCGAAGTCATTTTTATGGCTCGCATCGAAAAACAAGCACTCTCATCCAGTCTCGGAAACTTATATCCTGTGGAAAAGATTCACCGACGACATATTTTTAGTGTGGGCCATAAGCGAAAACGAAATCAATGATTTTGTTCAATTCGATAACAGCTTCCACCCAACCATTAAATTTGCACGTGAAATGTCATCTGAACGTATTGTTTTCCTCGACACTGAAGTTTTCAAGGGGCCTCGTTTCGCTGAATGAAAAATATTAGATGTTGAAACACATTTTAAGGCGACGGAAACTTTCCAATACACGCACTTCTCTTCATATCACCCTTTCAGTGTTAAGAAGGGTTTTATTATAAACGAGAAACTTTGCGCCAACTGAGAACAAACCCTGACAAAGCAAAATTCGAGTCCGGCTCAAGTGAGATTTCGAGTCCTGTTTACTTAACCGAGGTTACCCTCGGGAGCACGTTGAAAATATTTTGGTTGTAATAAATTTCTCATTCTCGTACCCAGAGCTCCACGATTTCTTTTAAATTGCGTCTCGTGAAGCTCTGGCAACGGACAAAAAAATCGATTTTTTTTTTACTGGCCGTTTAAAAATGAACGCGCGACAAGGTAAACATTTTTACCCTACCACGCATAAGGTTTTACTTCAGGTTGAATTCCAAATGTTGATGGTATGGCGAATACATCAACAAAACGAACGTTTCAATTTCAACGCAAGCAACGACCAATGTCACCCAGTTTTGTTGTTTGGTTTAGCAGGTAAAGATACGGCTGGTAAATTTGAAAGTATAACAGGATCGATTGTCGCTACATGTGAGCGATTCGTTTCCGAAAATAATCAGTATGTGTCTTGGAAGACCAAGCTATAAGCGGCCACAAATATTAAAGGAAGAATGTTGCTTGCAACAGGGACGAGTAAAAAGAGTCAAAAATTCTGAAGAAAGCCCAAGGACGAAAAGAAATATACCACTAAGTTACCCATTTAAAAAAAAATAAAAACAGAACAACGCTAACAGCAATCTTGCGGTAAGCAACGTATATTTCATTTATTAGGAAACGAAGTTCACTTGAAGCCCAATTAAAATAACATGCATACAAAACAAACATTCCTACTAGATATTTCTTACCTCTGTACGATGAAATCAGAAGACTTATCAATAACCATAGCGTGTCCATAAACAAACTTAGCTGGCATCAAATGATTTGTTCGGATATGATAGCGTTTAGTGGCGAAACGATAAATACACAGCTCCGAAACGAAAGGAATCGGTTGAAATATCGAGGCTTTTCTAAAACCAGTATAGGCAAAATACGAAGACAATCTTTCTTTTAAAAACAGCAACACGCAAAGCTTTTTTTGTTTCTTTTTCAGCTCGATTCTTTCCTCTAATTGTTAAGTCTGGTCCAGTCTTTTCAAACGCCAAACGAACATAAGACATTCTCGTCTCCAGAGCTCAATCAATCGAAACGAGGGCTCTGGGGAGGAGAATACGCACACGAAGGGCCTTTTTCTTTCCAGTTTCTGGTACTGAGCAAGCGCAATAGTACATTAATGCATTAGGTAGGCGCTAACAGATCAGTCTTGGATTTCAAGACATCCGGAAGGCTTTGTTCCCAGAGCGCCCCGTTTTCCGCTAACGAAACGAAGCGAGGGCTCTGGGCAGGAAAATGTAAAGTTTTCAACTAAAAATGCAACTTGCAACCTGAAATTAAGACATCGTCTAACATTTTGCCACTCGTTACAACTTACAATCCGGCTTCACCCAATCTTAAAAAAAAAGATTCCCATGAAGCACTGGCACCTCATAGAAGGCAACACGAACCTCTCTCAATTATTTCCATAGTACACTTCTATTATCACTTATAGAAAAGATAAATCGTTTAAAGACTTTCTTGACAGAGCTTAAATTCCTTCACTCGATTTAAACAACACATGCGGAGTTATGCGGTAAGGAGGGTGACAACATTGTAAACATATCTATACAATGGAAATTTGCTGTCATATCCCCGATTCGCGTAATTTAAAATTATTGATCACGTAACATGCCACGTGATGAAATTTTAGGTAACGCGTGCAAATTTGAGCATTAAGGCAAAAAAGGACATCAAAATTTACATTCAGGAAAATAATTCATCCTGTTCTAGTAGGTAATCTTGCCCAAGATAATGTCGATCAACCATATTTGCGGAACAAATCCAGAAACCCTGGCCTGGCCATTTTGCCACGAAATCTACTATAAATATTTGAATCTTTTAGTCGCACTTTATGGTTAAATCGTCCCCCAAACCTTGCTCCCAGTAGGACTAATAATTAAACTTTTCCTTAAGATTCTGAAGGTTTATTTAGTAGACTACGAGAAGTCCCTCATTTCTTCCAGGGATAGTCGAGCAAGAGATCACACAACCGCGCGTGAAAAATTGCATCGGCAAAAAGACGCGATTTCTTTAGGTGCAGTTTATGGTACAGTCTTCCCCCAAACTCACCCCCTAATGGCCGACGGCTTGTATATATAACTGAATATTTTGATTAAAAATACCTTTGCTGGGAGGTCACTCAGCTGGTTGTTCATTTGTTACAAGGACATACCAATACATAATCAGACCCTGAAGGTAATTATCTGTTTCCTTAATAACTAGAATAGAAAATGTATAGCTATAGCGCAGTGATTCTCTTGTTTAATCAGATGTTTATTTTAAAAAGCGCTAAAACGCCAACAGGTGTTAATAACGGCATTGATAAAGTGAACTTTGCCATGTCCCAGATCCAACACGCTCATCAATATAGAGTACGGGGTTCGTACTGAGCATGATGATTTAGTCCTCTGTATTTGCGGGACTAATTAACCGTAAGACAAGGTTCATTAAATGGACGTTTGCTAAATAATGATTTCAAATCAATGCGCACTGCATTCCTCCGTGATTTATACTTCCGTTGTGATCTGCTGTGCATCTATTATTATCTATATTCGAGCATGATTGTACCTTATTACTCTCCTTGCTACTTTCCAGATTCCCTTGTCTCTTTTTAGGATTATTTTGAGCAATAAATACCCTTTTGCGTTTTGCATGAGAACGTTTTTACAGTAGGCGTTTTGAACGCAAAAGAAAACAGATGCAAAGAAATTTGCATCAACGAGCGTACATTATATTGCAATGTTTCAATCACTTAAGAATGTAGTGTGCATTGATTTGAAATCATTACTGAGAATAACTTAAAACTGAGTAAATTTGTAACGCCATTTTTTCGGTCGGTTCGTACATCGTCTTCATCTTTAAATTTAAAGGCGTTCCAGTGAATCAATGCCAATGAAACTTTCAGATAATATTTTGCACATCGGTAAGCATGAACAGTGAATGTTTTGAAAAAATACATCGAGCCGTTTCTCAGATTTTTGCAAAAGCCATTAAAATCGAAAATTACCCAAAAATTGCACATGATGCGATGTTAGCAAAAAATGTAGTTCTCAAGATCGCAAAAGAGAAAGTAAACAAAACTTTCAAAGTTTACAAACATAACATCAAGCTACTTTTTGACATTATCATTAAGTAATTTCACAAAATCAGTATTAATCTCTCGATCAATTTAATACCAGTACACAAATAGTAAGGTTTGAAATGTTATTGCGATTTATTTTAATTCAAACATACAGAATTTTTTTATTCTTGCAAAATATATATCCATATATCTTATTTTAAGATGCCTATGTGGGATTTTCAATGCGAAATCTTAAACGCGCTAAATTTCACTTTTACTGATTTCTAAGTTTCTTGTTTATCGTCGTCATGGTAATATCGATTTTACCAGAAAATATATCGTGCCAAACTTTAATTCAAAACCAGTTAGTGGTGAAAATTTCACGTTGATCTGACTTGGAGAAGACCGCTTAAAAGCCGATTGAAAAATGTTGGTATGGTCTCCAGAAAACTGTATCGAACCACCTTAAACTCACTGGAAACCTTTAACGGTCATACTATGATTTTTATACGGTTTGCTCTTCGAACCTTTAAGAGCCAATGTCTGAAATTTTCGAAAATCGAGCGTCAGTCACAAAATTACGGATTTCTTCATATTTTGCCCAAATAATCTCTATAGTGAAGAATTTTCAAAACTAACATTAAAAATTGCAACGGCGTTTTATTTTTTTCGAAAACGGGCAAAGTTTGAAAAACGGCAAATCGGCGGCCTTTCAGTTGTGAAACTGGCGAAAAATTACACATTTTCATCTCGCTCATACAGAAAAACGCGATGCCATACATAAACAAAATGTGGCCAGAACATAAACACGCTCTTGTTCTTCTTTAGGTTAGCAGTTGAAATAAGAATATTTCGGCCGTTAAAAGAAACATGATTTCTTCCATTTTAAAAATTAGCTAATTTGAACCAATTTCAACGCCGTGAAAACCCAATTGGTACGTTGAGTTTGAAAACAAAATTAAGACAATCTTGAAGCACAACTTCTGTTGTTTACTGTGGTGAAATATTTCTGGCGGCACTTTAAAAGTGCCCCGTCGAGAGACCAAAATGTGAAGGGTAGTTTGACACCAGGAGAACTTGTGACACGAACCTGAGCGTCGACACCACGCACAAAAGGAAAGAACATTGCCGTGAAAAAGTCACACGAGTAACGTCCGTTTTTGGAAATGTATAAACGTATAAAGTCTGTTTCCTTCGTTTTGGTACAATGTTCACAAATGAATGGTATCTAAATATTGATAATGACCTGTTAAATGGAGTCCTCTTTTTGGACTTAAAAAAAGCTTTCGATATAGTAGACCATAACATTTTACTAAAAAAGCTCGAACTCTATGGAGTAGACCCTCATGCTCTCCAATGGTTCACTCCGTATCTTTCGGGACGCCAACAAAAGACATATGTAAATAGTAATCTCTCAAATTCTCT
>JAJGOT010000470.1:240000-297500 GCA_022457155.1 Cladopsammia gracilis
GCAGACGGTCGCGTAATACTGTTTTTGAGAATTGCTAAAAATGAAAAATAGCCCGGTCGTCAACCAGCATTATTGTGCTTCCGACCTTTTTGCCTCAGTTAAGTTTCACCTTACTAAGCTTGTTCATAGAGCGACTCTGTTAGGCTCACCCTATCTATACGTATTTTACACGTTTGTCTTCTTTAAATTCGGATAACTTTTTTGCGCATCGTGTCGATGTTGACATCTTATCATTTATAGATCGCATTTGCCTGTTGGTCAAATTTCTTCGGAACTTTATAATTTTTCGATAGCCGTTTATTGTAGGCCTTTTACAACCAACCATTCGAAATTTTTCTTCCGCCGTTTAGCCGTTCAGCGCGAACCGTTCGAAATAATTCTTTAGCCGTTCAGCCGTTTACAGCCAGCCGTACACAGCCAGCCGTTCGGAATAATTATTTTGCAGTTCAGCCGCTCACCGGGACCCGTTCGAAAAGGCAAAGCGGCCAACTCTTAAATTTCATTACGTCATAACAACTGACCCATTAGGTTTCTTCCTTATAGAGTGTTTTCACTGACGTCATATCAAAATTCAGAAGCAGTTTTCGATTGTAAAATGTTTATGGAATTGTAGAGAGTTTTAAAACTACACATCTGGGCCAAATTTTGAAGCGCAAGAGCATTTCATTCAAGAGTTATAGGCGAATGAGTATAGACATTTTTAGTAAGATATGTATGGAGCGGCCATCTTCGTGTCCCACTTAGGGACACCAAAATGGCGGCCAAAAATTCAAAGTCTTAATAATAACACCAAAAATCTCATCACAAAATATTGTATTCACTATAAGAGGCATGAAATCGGCTTATAAGCATCTATAATTCAAAAATAACTTTCAACTACTTCAATTTTGTTTATTTTCACGGCTTATCTGAAATAGCGTGACGAATTGCGTGATACATTTACATCCTTTATAAATCGAAAACGAAACATCGTTAAAACCTGAAACTTTTTGTGAAAGATTATAACACTGGTATCCACATACCATGATGTTAGAAACAGCTTTGTAGGATGTATACTTTAGATTTTTGAATTTTTATGACGTCATGTGCAAACACTCTATAATAGCCGTGCAATATAACTACGCGCTAAAAATAGATTGAAAAAATTATCATTGAAAGAGGCCCCTGTATGGGGGATTTTTTTCTCTTAGTTCAACATCCTCTCTTGCATGTCATCATTTCATTAACTTTTCACATCTCACCTTACCGATTTATACTGCAAATAGAATTAGAATGGAAAGTTAACATTTATCAGTTAAATAATTTTTCGCTCTTTGTTTTAGACTTATTCGCTCAAATCACTGTCCGTTGCTCGCAAAGGCATAAAGCGCCAAAAACGTGGATTCTTGCGCGTGTCTTCCAGCGAATTTAATATGTAATGTTTCGTTTCAGATAATGGCTGTTTTGAATACGCTAGAAATAGTCGCGCGTACATAAAAATTTCACTAAATCCAAGGCCATCTCAGAGTCGTCGGCGAAACGAAAATTCAATGGAACGGTCTCTTACAAGAAGAAAACAAAACTAGTGATGTATTCCTCCAACTTTATGTATAGCTTCTCAAGCCGCTATACGGATTCGTGACGGCGAAAGGATATAAACTACAAACAGTGTTTACGAAAGGTCTGCTTTCAAATGAAATTCACATAAATCAGTAGTCTCTCCTTGAATTAGGCCAAAACATAATGCAAACAAACATACGTACTGTACGTTTGTGTAAATATCTACGCTCACATGCTTCACTTATCGGCAACTTGATGGAAACTCTGTACGTTGATGATTGCCAAGATTCGGCCGAAAGGTCATCATTTGGGACGCCTCTTTTAAACAAAATTGCCTTATTAACATCCAGAATAAAAAATAATCGTGAGAAAAGTGAGCAAAACGGTTCGGTTCAGGACAGAAGTTGACCCAAACTGCCCAACGTCCGCCATGATCCGAGCCACGCCTACTGAACACATGGATAGTACGATCCATGCTGAACACAATAATTACTAACCAGTCTCTGAGCATGGCAAATACGGAAGACCACGGGTCATTTATTTTGTAGGCTTACAAAGGCAAAAAAACTGAGAGGAGCGTAGACTGAGTGCTGTTGTGCATCCTCTCGCCATTGGAGAACCGTTACCAGCACAAAATTCAAATTTGGCAAGATAAAATAATATATATACATAGCCCAAGCCTAACAGCGTCGCACTTTGAACAAGCTTAACTAAGGTGAAACTTAACTAAGGTGAAAGGTTAGAAGCACAAGAATTAAGATTGACGAATGGGCTATTTTCAATTTTAGCAATTCTCAAAAACAGTATTACGCGACCGTCTGCACAGTACATTTTTATAGACCGTACAAAAGTTCAAAAAAACAACTTTTAATTTTCTCTGTCTAGAATAACTAGTACCACTAGTTTCCGAATAAAATACAGTTTATGTTTGTCAAAAATTGCCCGAGAAACTGATTTGAAAATCAAAAAATTGCAAAAATACACAAACATATCTGCATAAGGCGATGCGAGTGAAGATAGAACTGTACTATATTATCAAAGTCTTGTTTTGTTTACATAAAATCGCTTTTCAATGTATCTAATGAATGAACAAACACATAAAAATGGACAACACAATCTTCTTTCGAAAAAAAATATTCAAATCTCCATTAGTTTACGTTTAAAAGCAAAACGCGTACCATTTAAGCTTAATTATAGGTCATCGAGTTTAAGCTTTCTTCGATGAAATTCAAGAGATCGATACAACTGAATTTAAGCACGTTTTAAAATCAATTCTCCAAAACTAACAATAATACTAATAAAAAAGTCACTCACAGATTGATATCAATATAAATTCTCATCGAAAACTGTAATCTGTTTTACTTTTAAGTTCCTCGCTTGCTTGGAAATTCAAATCTCCGCTTCTGGTTCTGAAATCCGTAGAAAACAAAGATCTCCCGCATTGATAAAAACGTAATACATGAAGTTCCTCGAAGCAAGATTTTATTCCTGAAAGCTCGTCTTTTTCCACTAAAGCGGCTTCTGAGTATTCCTTAATTAGTATCCCTGTCTTGAGTAGCAAACCGCGAAAAAATGCAGGAAAATAACGACTTTAATTCTCCGCTAGACACAACAAAACAACTAAAGAGTTTACCGAGCTCACGGCTGTGTGGCCGCGCGAAAAACAAAGCCTTGCTTTCAAGATCCCGGATGTTGTTCCAACACGGCGGGCGGACGGACACGCGCCCGCGAAACATTCCGCTAGCCATGACCATGAAAAATGACGGCGAAAGGTTCTATGAGTATGGAGCTGCGCAGCCAGGCCTTCGGTCTGGCAAGTGCTCCGCTATTATATTCATGCTAAAAGGCACATACCTTCAAATTGTTTTTTGGCTTCAATTTCGTGAAAGGGGTTTTCCTATACAAAATTGAACTGGCGAAGATAGAATTACACTTCTTTTTTGGGGCAACGGTCTTCCTACTTGTTGCTCGCAATGTCAGACATCATTGATTAGACGTTGAAGCAGTGATGGCGTGGCAAAGATGGGGGCGGAGCTATCTATTTTATAGTGCGAGTCATTGTTTAATAGCGCCTCACATTATAACCTAAACAACCTTTCTTAAAGAAAATTTGAGAGTTTACGTATACCGCTTGTCACACAATCGCGCGCGATATCACGCAATGTAACCTTACATATGAGGCCATTTACAAATAACGGCGAGCTATATGGCAGAGACAACCAGATCAGCAACAGAACTTACGGTAATAAGCAGTTAGTCAGAACAACAAGACTTAAATTTCCTGTTTAATCTCTTACGTCTTACAACCTCATTATAAGAACCAAACTGTTTCAATTAGCCAAGATTACCCACTTAGCCAACATACCTTTCAACTCGGTATTACATCAGGCAAACCAGCCCAAAAGTACTAAATTAACAATTCACACTAGCAGAACAAACCCAATCAAGTAATCAAACCCGTTTTAACTGTTCTAATAAGAGGTTTTAAAGCTAACACTATTATCCACACGCACTAACTGAATTACACTTGATGGAAAGCCTGAGATGACTCCTTCGCTTTCATGGTGATGTGTACTACACATTCAGAGATTAGCTCTTACGTCTTTAGAATGTTTAGTTATGCCGTGTTTTGTTTTTGGTAACTTCAAAAATTAAAAGTCTACACTCTCCTTGTCTTTGTTGCAAGATAACTTCTGACCCTTAAAGTGTACATGACAGATATTTTTTTATTTGCTTGATGGAATCTACATGGCGTTCTGATGAGAAAATCGAAAAGAGTTTTTTCGATATCCATTTTCTTTTCCGTGTTTTAGCTGTCTAAAAATGTGATATTTCACTTCCGGTTGGTTACAAAAAGACTGGAAATAGTCCGCTGTGACGCGTGATGCCAATGTCGCGGTTTCTCGGTTCCTCGCATTTTGTGGTGTGCTCTGAGGAAGAAACATGGTTCTATTAAGGTGCGTTGTCTATGGTTGTAGTAACACGCACCAAGAAACGGAGGAACTGAGAAACCGCGAAACTAGCCGTCTTGTATTGACGTCATAGCGAACTATTTCCAGTCTTTCTTCTTGCGCGGTTTTGTAATCCACAGGAAGTGAAATTTCACGTTTTTAGAGGGCTAAATCACGAACAAGAAAAAATGATATCGCTCTTAGAGCCCTTTGATATGGTTGTCACATTAACTTAAATTTATATTTAAGTTAATCTCCAGGCTACTGTAAGGTCCCAATCCTCTCCCATCTTTTCATGGAGTGATAATCTCCAGGCCACTGGGAGGTCATAATCATCTCAATCCTTTCCATGGGATCCTAATTTCCGGGCCAGGGAGAGGTCCTTATCCTCTTCCATCTTTCCATGGGGTGCTAATCTACTGGCTACAGGGAGGTCCTAATCCTCTCTCTCTTTTCCATGGCCACTTTCAGGTCCTAATCCTCTCCTCTTTTCCATAGGATCCTAATCTCCAGGCCACCGTGAGATCCTAATCCTCTCCCTCTTTTCCATAAGATCTTAATCTCCAGGCTACTGTGAGGTCCTAATCCTCTCACTCTTTTCCATGGCATCCTAATTCCCAGGCCACTGAGACGTGCTAGTCATGTCCCTCCTTTCCATGAGATCCTAATCTCCATGCCACTGTGAGATCCCAATCCTCTCCCTCCTTTCCACGAGATCCTAATCTCCAGGCCACTGAGAGATACATATCCTCTCCCTCCTTTTCATAGGAACCTAATCTCCAGGTCACTGGGAGGTCCTGATCCTCTCCTTCCTTTTCAAGGAATCCTGATCCACAGGCCAGTGAGAGGTCCTAATCCTATCCCTTCTTTCCATGGGGTGCTAATCTCCAGGCCACTGAGACGTGCTAGTCATGTCCCTCCTTTCCATGAGGTCCTAATCTCCATGCCACTGTGAGATTCCAATACTCTCCCTCCTTTCCACGAGATCCTAATCTCCAGGCCACTGAGAGATCCATATCCTCTCCCTCCTTTTCATAGGAACTTAATCTTTCCCTTCTTATCATGGGATCCTTATCTCAAGACCACTGAGAGGTTCTAATTTTCTTCCTCCTATCCATAGGATACTAATCCTCAAGTCACTATGAGGTGCTAACCTTCTCCCTCATTTCCATGGGGTCCTAATCCTCAGGCTACTGAGAGGTACTAATCCTCTCCCTCCTTTTGATGGGATCGTAATCACCAGGCTACTGTGAGGTCCGAATCCTCTCCCTCCTTTCCCTGGGGTCCTGATCTCCAGTCCACTGAGAGGTCCTAATCCTCTCTTTCCTTTACATGGGATCCTAATCCCTAGGCTACTGAGAGATTCTAATCCTTTCCCTCCTTTTCTTGGGATGCTAATCTCCAGGCTACTGAGAGGCACTAATCCTCTCCATTCTTTTCACGGGATCCTAATCCCCAGTCTACTGAGACGTCCTAATGCTCTTCTTCCTTTTCAGGCTCTCTCCCTCCTTTCCATGGGGCGTTAAACTCCAGGCTGCCTTCTAAAACGGGAACATTTTCTCCATCGGTCGCAGGGCCACTATCCTGAGCCGGTTGCGTGGTTCTCATCTCGTCGCTCAGGCTTCAAACGACAGCCGAGGGAATATAATTTGAAAAACAACACAGCGCCACTTTCGCAGGAGCATGCGGCCAACGCCAATACCAACAATAGTAACTTCACGGAGGCGCAGTTAAAATTCATTACGGTGACTTGTTTCGAAGTTCATCGCTTCTGCATCCAGGGAAATCGCTAATGAAGCATTCATCGCCGCAGTTCAGGATCTACAACCCAATTCATAGACTTTATCTACAACTTTCGATCGTACGCCGCCAGGTATTGATCCCGTCACGCAACAACAACAACAAGCAACATGCTCTTCGGTCTCACTTCTCTCGTTCCGTGTCTATCCCCTACGCGCGTCTTCCTCGTCTTGGAAAGAGAGACGACCAGCGACTAGTCAGAATTGAGAGCGCGAAGTCTTTTCAAAACCAAAAGATTTACAAAGGACTAAATATTCCTTTAACGTTGACATTTAGATCAAATATGAATACCAATTTGAAAAATATTATGTCAAAGGTTATGTTTTTTTTTACATTATTATTGCTTCACATTTAAACACATACGTTTCTTTTGAGTCTCTTTATCAACATAAAGATTACTATTATGGAAGCAAGGGAATTTTTAAGTATTGTTCTGCTCAGTGAGAAGATCAGCTAAGTCCTGTTTTTGTGGTTGAAAATGTCCTAAAAGGTGCTTTTTATGGGCGTGATCCCCTCCGATACTCTGTTCAGGTTCGTGCTAGAAATCAACCAAAAGTGACACAGTGAGAAGTTTCACCCTAAAGACTAACTACACACAAACACAAAGGAAGATTTTATTAGGCCATTTCCAATTTTGATCAACACTTAGCGGCATTCGCTTTAAGAATTAGCTCTCGTAATCAAGCTTTATTTGCCAATAGCAGGAAGTTCTGATAATATATATAAGGGTTAGGTCATACAGGCTTTGTGGTGGTAGTGTTCGCGCATGAATGCCCGATTCAGATCTCTGGGATTGATACATATTCGTAAGGCACCTGAGCGCTGTTTTACGGGCGATGTACTGATCTCTGAACTCTGGGATCAATACATACTCGTACGGCACCTTTGTGCTGTTTCTCTGGCGTTGTAATTGTAATTTTAACTGTGATTTCTAAACTACGTATGTTCTTCTTCGTATGTTCTTGCTATGTAAACAGCTGGGGCCTTATAAAGTGTTAATTTTGACCTTCGTTTATCAGCTTGTCTCGGATTTTGTGAGAATTTGTGACAAAAAACAATCCTGTAGTCGGATTCTTTGAAAGCACAGTCTCTGGACAGCAGTTTTAAGTTAGTTACGAACTTCTCCACTGTCTCTGTCTTGCTTTGTACGCGATTGTGGAATTTCCACCGGGAAAACACTGGGTTACGCTGCACCACGCACTTGAGCAAACAGCAGCACTTTTCTACCTCTTTCTTGCTTGCAAGCGGTCCACTAAACATCAGTTCCACGTGTTGTCGAAACGCTTACACCTTTCCGGTAAATTTATGGTCCGGAGCCCATCTAGGGAGACTGAGTGACACCGGCTAAATCCATTTATGAAATTGCGAAACCTTATCCCGCTTCTGATACCAGGTAAAATCCCTGTGTTAAATGTTTTATTTAACGTCACAATTTCTAACAGTTACAGGTCACAGCAAGTTAAATCCAATATGACGACTCTGTCAACCGAGTAACTGCAGAATACCGGGCCACTTTGAAGCTATACCCTGGAAAAAGTTAAATACGTGGCTACGCCGTCATTCTTTCCCCACGTTTGTTCTTTTTTTTTACGTTTTAAGAAGGAGACATATACATATTGTATGTCTATTCCAGGGGACAGTGGCGACGTGACTACGTGGCTACGCGGCTACGCGGGTACGTGGCTACGCGGTTACGTGGCTACGTGGCTACGCAGCTACGAGGCTAAGGTATTTGCGTAGCCGCTTAACCGCTGTTTTCAGAAGTGTTCTCGAGTGGTCGGGTATTCTGCAGTTAAGCCTAGATTCACTTTGCTCATGACCAGCCATAAAAGAAATCAAGCATGACATATTTGGCTTAAAATTGCCGCAGTTGCATTCAGCTAGTGTGAGTTCAACTGCATGGCAGAAGACATCGATAGCTTTCGCTTCTTGGATGGCCAAAGCTTGAACAGGAGCAGCCGACGAAATCGAATTACGACGAAGAACATCAAAATCCCAGACTTCGACTTTTGATCAAATTTGACTCTTGACTTTTGTCATCAGGGTTCACAAACTACAAATGAAAAGGAAAGGGCACTGTAAACAAAAGAACTATTGACGTTCAAAGGTCAACAAGAAGCAAACCTCGCAATTCGATTTAAGTTTAAAAGCATCCCACGTTTACAGGCGCAGTTTATCCGAATGAGAACAGGACTCCGTAGCTCTGCGAACAGCTCTTCGGAGGTCTTTTCATCGGCGAATGTTGGTATCAATGATACCCTTCGTTCGGACATACTTTCTAGATAACTCCAGTGCATTTCCCCACAATGAAAGACAACACATTCCACGCCTTTTCCGTTTACACTGAATCCTTCTTCTGACACGCAGTGGACGTAGATCAGCCTGATTATCTTGAAAGCTGAACATTTCGCGGCAAAGCACGTGTGAAAAGAAGCCGCCATTTCCTGCGAAAGTCGCTCACTCGAGTCTCAGGAAGAACGATAAGGTCACCTCACGCACTTCCCTTCATCTCACCTTTTGCCCTTTTTGAAACTTTGCGCTTATTGAGAACAAACCCATGCAGTCTTGGGAGATATCGAGTCCTCTTTACTTAACCGAGGTTACCCTCAGGAGCTCGTTGAAAATATTTTGCCTAATATATATAGATAGGCTTAGCCTAACAGCGGAGCTCTCTGAACAGAAACGATGATGATAAGCTTAACTTAGGTGAAAGGTCGGAAGCACAAGAAAAATTAGAATTAAGATTGACGACCAGGCTACTTTTCAATTTTAGCAATTCTCAAAAACAGTAAGCTTATTACGCGACCGTCTGCACAGTACATTTAGTAGACTGCACAAATTCCACAAAAGCTCACTGTTTGAGAAATGTGAAACCTCTCGAGTAGCAAACCGCG
This sequence comes from Cladopsammia gracilis, assembly GCA_022457155.1. Taxonomy (NCBI): domain Eukaryota; kingdom Metazoa; phylum Cnidaria; class Anthozoa; order Scleractinia; family Dendrophylliidae; genus Cladopsammia; species Cladopsammia gracilis. The sequence goes on from JAJGOT010000470.1 coordinate 249,185, forward strand.
AAATAAAGCAGGGAAAAACGATTTTGCAAACCATTTTCACCGCTAAACACAACAAAAGTGTTTTTTTTTTCTTTTAAAATATTTTATTTATCAATAACAAATCCCTAAAGTTTACAATATTATCCTGAGAGGCTAGTCATTTCCGGTTACAAGGCATCCTGAGTTAAGGCTAGTCATTTCCGGTTACAATAATAGAAGGTCAGTTCCGGTTTACAGTCACTTCAAAGTCCAGTCCATACGGGATTATTTATAAAGTTTATTTCCGGTCGTTTGGTCCACTTGAAAGTCCTTTCTGGTTTGCACATGATTACTTTAGTCATTTTTGGTAATGAATGATGAGTTCCCAGTAGCTAAATTATTAGAGTCACAAGCTTTGACTGTTGTATTTCACAAATATTCGGATGACACCACAAAGTAGAAAATTTCTGTTCGGGGGGGGGGGGGGGGGTACTCCCATATATGAGCTATATAGGTATGTGCCGCTGTGAAGGGTATGGTTTTCAGGCAGTTTAGTCTGGGATAGGGTATAGTAATCAGAGATTTTTGGTCTAGAATAGGGTATCATTTTCCGCGAAACTGATCAGTTGGATGAAGAATTTAGTCTAGACGAGGTTTACTGACAAATGGCATTTAATAATCGGTAAGGCGTTCTGTACGACATTTTTACTGACCCCTGGTATCTTAGACTGTGATAGTGAATGAGTTTCTGCAAAATAGTGAGTCTAGAAAAGGTCTAGGATAGGGTAGGATTTTTGGTGTTTAGTCTAGAATAGGGTTGCAAAATGCAGCTAAAATGGTCTAGTATAGGTTAAGGGTCTCAGAGTCCCAGCGGCACACCCCTGCCCAAAAATTTGCAAAGTACCCCCGTCCCCCCGGTCATTTTGCAACTGTGTTGTGATGTCATTCCTTATGTCCCTTACAGTGGCCCGAGAGTTCTCGGTGCCATTGTGAAAAGTTGCTTTATTTCGAAAAACCCATGTACCATAAGTATGGTCTTAATGAAAAAGCGTGCTCGCATGTCATTCTCATCGTCAGCAGAAGTCCATTAGGTAAAAGAAACTAGTTTTAACATTAACTAAAAACCAAGTATTGAGTATTGCTGATAGGGTGGGAGTGAAAACACCCCACACCCTTCCACAGGTTCAAATTTTAATGTAGCTTGGAAAGGCGTGGTAACCAGTTATCCGGTTCCACATTTGCAGTACCATTGCCAAACCAGACGCCCAAGATTCGCATTCTTGACACCCACGTCAGGCCATAAGGAGTGTCCGGACGTGAGCACCAAGCTCCTAACTTCATGGCTTCTGTACTCTTTGCCACATTTAATTTAGTCCCTGTACCTGTTTTGTAATTGTGAAGTAAGGTAAAGAATTTGTCTAAAGAAACAATGTTGTTTACAAAACATGTGGAGTCATCCGCATATTGGTGAATTTTAGAACGCTTTTCTCAGGCTTCTGGAAGGAGAAAACCTTCAATAGTATCATCCTTTCTTATACTGGTAGCCAAAACTTCTGCACATAAAATGTACAAAAGTGGAGACCAGGGATCTCCCTGCTTCACCCCACACTCGAGTGGAATTTCTTTAGTCAAAAAACCATTAACTATAATTTTCATATTTGCTTGACAGTATAATGTAGAAATCCACCGCTAGAAATTAGGGCAAAATCCAAAACGACTTAAAACAATGGTAAAAAGTTTACCAATGTTTTTCTACCCTGTCAAAGGCTTTCTCTTGATCAATATTGACAGCAAGATACCAGTTTCATTGGTAATATTTATATAATCTAGAGTGTCACGCAAGAGAAATAAATTCTCAAAAATCGTCCTACCTGGGACAGAACAAGTTTGATCTTCTTGAAATAATCGAGGGTAACACTTTTGAAAGTCTGTTTGTAAGAGCTTTTGAACAAATTTTGTAATCAACATTGGGTAGCGAAATGGCCGGGCCACCAATTTTTGAGGTTTTTCTGATCATCTTTCTTGTATAAAAAGTAATCTAGTCACGCTTCCTTGCATTGAATCACTGAGAGAATTATTTTCCAAACTAAATTTATAATTTCGAACAGAATAGGGCCTAAAATATCCCAGAATTTAGCGTAAAATTCTTGAGGTAATCCGTCTGAACCGGGGGTTTTCCCTGAAGAAAGTCCACGCATTGCGTGGGTAATTTCAGCCAAAGATAAAAATCCTTCGCAGGATAAAATTTCGCTCTCACTTAATCTGTTTTCAAGTTTGTAAAAAATTCGGTTTGGACTGTTAAATTAACAGGTTCTTGCAAGTACAAATTACGGTAAAAATCGAAATGAGCCGGAGTCTTGTGAAAAAACTTCAACACCGGCGGAGTTATAAATAGATTGAACAGTATTTTTTCTGAGCACGTAAAAAAGAATTTGGTAGGTTTTTCACTTTCTTCAAGCCATTTGACTCTGCTACGAATTTGGCTTCCTCTCATTTGGGATAAATTAATGGCCCGAATTTCTCTTTCAAGCATTTCTATGGTGGTTTTCACTGAGTTATCTCCTTCAATGAGAGCCCGTTTAGCTTCGATCAAAGGATTTATAGTTGCGTGGCCTTTTAATATCGCGATTTAAGTTAATGTGCCTTGTTTACTTCGACCAAAATCTATAGCAACTAATTTTATAGATTCTTTAAGAAAATCCCACCAAGCTTGAATGGAAGTAAATGTTTTCCGGTGCAATACATGTTTCTTAATAATTTCTGAGATATTAAATTCTAAATTTAGCCTCCAAAGTCCTGGTCCACGGGAAAATGGGGCTTAAATCAACAGAATCATGATCGGAAAAACACAAGGTAAAATTTCACATTTTAAAAAAGAATCATACAAGTCCTGAGCAATAAAAAAATTATCCAAACGTGTACCGATAGTTTTATCCGCATTAAACCATGTGCATTGTATTTTTCAGTCGGCCGTGTTTTTTTTGCGCCAGATATATATCAATATAAAATGACGAACACTGTGCAGATCTTTCAAAGGCATGGAAATTGTAGGATTTCCTCCAAACTTATCAGAAACGTTTTCAATGCAGTTAAAATCGCCAGCAATAATTTTAAAAGAGTTCGGAAAAAATATTCATGAATTGTGTCATAAAAGTACGTTCACTTGGATTCGTGGGTGCATAAGTATAAAACCAAATTAATTTTCGTGTCGTCGAGTTCAGTTAAAACACTAACAATTCTACCAGAAGAATCTTTTTTCCATTGTAAACATTTGAAATCAGTATTTTCAGCGACAAGAATGGCAACGCCGCCTTGTTTACCAAGAGCGAGCAACCAGAAACTTTCACCGCGCCATTTAGCTGTCAGAGAATTTATCGCATTTTGTCCTGTCGCTAAAGTTTCTTGTAAACAAATAAAATCAGAACAGGAATTTTTAACAAAATCAAAAACACAGCGTTGTTTGGCTTCATTGCCAAAACCACGGATATTCAAAGTTGTAAATTTAGCTCTGAATGCAAAAACTTGGAGAAAGTTCTTCTGGTAAAATTAAGACTTAAGCTTACATAAGCTTAACTTAAGCTTACATGTAAGTCTTAACTAAACAATTTTTGCAAATCACATTTAGACAGTTACTTGCTTTTCTGTTTATGTTTGTTTGTCCGATGTCCAGTGTTTCTCCTCTTCGGCAAAGGTTGTTCGCCGTCATATTCAGAACGTTCCAGAGTTTTAGTGTCCGTTTTCTCCGATCCTTTGGTACTGGAATCCGTAATAAAATCAAACATCTCCCCGCATTGAAAAATGTATGAAGTTCCCCGAAGCAATATTTTATCCAAGAAAGCTCTTCTTTTTCCACTAAAGCGGCTTCTGAGTATCCCTTAATTAGTATCCCTGTCTTGAGTAGCAAACCGCGAAAAAATGCAGGAAAATAACGACTTTACTTCACCGCTAAACACTGACCAGCGAAAGATCCAAACTTTTTAAAACATGTTCATCGAGCTGACGGCTGTGTAGCCGCGCGAAAAACAAAGCCACAAAGATCCCGGATGTTGATGACGTCATCGCTAGCCCAAAGCGTACGGCGGGCGTTCGGCGTGCGGCGGCGGGCACACAACGCGCCCGCGAAACATTCCGCTAGCCATGACCATGAAAAATGACGGACATGGGTTCTATGAGTATGGAGCTGCGCAGCCAGGCCTTCGGCCTGGCCAGTGCTCCGCTATCATAAAGTTCTCATTCTCGTACCCAAAGCTCCGCGGTTTTTTTTTTTTTGTTAAGTCTCGTGTAGCTCTGGTAACTGACAAAAATTCAACATTTTTATTGACCGTTTAAAAATGAATGCGCAACAAGGTAACCCAGTTTTGTTGTTTGGTTTAGCAGGTAAAGATTCGGCTGCTAAATTTGAAAGTAAAATGGGATCGATTGTCGCTAAATGTGAGCGATCCGTTTCCGAAAATAATCAGTATGTGTCTTGGAAGACCAAGCTATGAGCAGCTACGAATATTAAAGAAGTATGTTGCTTGGTACAGGGACGAGTAAAGAGAGGGAAAATCCTGAAGAAAGCCCAAGACCGAAAAGAAATATTAACACTAGGTGATCCGTTTTAAATAATAACAACAGAACAACGCTAACAGCACTCTTGTAAGCTGTAAGCAAGTTATATCTCATTTATTAGATAATATTCTTTGCTGAAACGTTGAAATACAAACCTAGGGAAACGAAGGTCACTTAAGGTGGCTCCCAACAGTTTCCAGCACTTTTCAAGACTTAGAATTTTCGAAAATTTAAGGTGGCTCTGAACCCCACCTACAGAATTTTTTTAAACTTTGCCAAAAGTTGCATCTTATCCTACTGATCAAAATTCGACAATAAAATATGGGGTACACCGAGTCATTTTTTAGTCATTAACACTTAAAGCTAAAATCAAGGGTGTTCTCAGCACGGTATGCTGTTGCTATAGTAACATATCATGTCACAAAAATGATAAAAACGCGTTTACCAATCATTGGGCTTTCGTTCGATATCATGATTGTAGCATCAACTGATAAAGAGTGGTTTTAATGACTTATCAAAGTCTAAGTCTTGAAAAGTGCTGGAAACTGTTGGGAGTCACCTTTAAGCCCAATTAAAATAACATGCATACAAAACAAACATTACTAGATACTTCTTACCACTGTACAATGAAATCAGAATTCCTTATCAACGACCACAGTTTGTCCATAAACAAACTTACCTGCCCCACAAATGATTTGCTCGGATGTGATAGCATTCAGTAGCAAACGATAAATACACAGCTCCCAAACGAAAGGAATCGGTTGAAATATCGAGGCTTATCAAAAACCAGTAGGCAAAATACTAAGACATTCTTTCTTTTAAATAACGGCAGCACGCAAAGCTTTTCTTGTTTCCTTTTCAGCAAGATTCTTTCCTCTAATTGTTAAGTCTTGTACAATCTTTTCGAACGCCAAGCGAACATAAAACATTCTCGTCTCCAGAGCTCAATCAAACGAAACGAGGGCTCTGGCGACCAGAATGCGCAAACCAAAGGTTTTTTTTTTTTTAGTTCCAGTTTCTGGTACTTTGCAAGCGCAATAGTACATTAATGCATTTGCCAGGCGCTAACGAATGTCGTGGATTTCAAGACATCCGGAAGGCTTTGTTCCCAGAGTCCTTCGTTTACCGCTGACGAAATGAAACAAGGGCTCTGGGGGCGAAAATGTAAAGTTCTCAACTAAAAATGCGGCTTTAAAACCTAAAATTAAGACATCTACTAACATTTTGCCTCTCGTCGCAACTTACAATCGGGCTTCACCCAATCTTTAAAAAAAAAGATTCGCGTGCAGCAATGGCACCTTATAAAAGGCAACACTAATCCCTCTCAAATATCTCCATACGATCCTATTGTCGCTTATAGAAAGGATAAATCGCTTAAAGACTTTCTTGGCAGAGCTTAAATTCCTTCAATCGATTTAAACAACACATACGGAGTTATGCGGAGGGTGACAACATTGCAAACATAACTATACCATGAAAATTTGCTGTTATATCCCCGATTCGCGTAATTTAAAATTATTGATCACGTACAATGCCACGTGATCAAATTTTAGGTAACGCGTCCAAATTTGAGAATGAAGGCAAAGGTGGCTTACTGTACTTTGCGAAACAAAACCAAAACGAAACCAAACCAAACCAAACCAAAGCAAAACGAAACGAAACGAAACGAAACGAAACGAAACCAAAACGAAACGAAACGAAACGATACGAAAAACAACAACTTAAAGTAGAATGTTACTCACTTATCTCACCTCCAGCAACTTTGACATATGTGAATCGTTTTGGGGGTAATTGTTGACAGGTTTTTCTTCATTTGACATGGTTTATTCACAGAATTTGTTTGATGTTACGTTTGCGGAAGGGTTTACCTCGGTGTAAGAACCTGTGACTTTTTCCTTTGTCTTTTACCTTTGTAGTATTGCATTCCCAGTTGACTCTATTGTTTTATGCCTTTTGTTTTCTTTGTTTTACGTCACTCGTGAGTTTCACAGGTTCTTACACCGAGGATGAGCCTTGCGGAACGTTCGCAGCTTAGTAACCAGGCATTAGATCGGATAATAGAAACTGGACACCAGAAGCAACCAACAACTTCCGAAGTCTCCATACGTTCTCAAACACATTCTCGCAGTTAAGCGCACTCCCGATTTTGAACGCGACGATTCTGGTAAAAAGATGCGGCTTATATCTGCGATAAACGGTAACTTAATTTTTTTTTTCGCTAATTCGAAACGAAAGGATAGGAATTCGACAAGAAGGAAACCAAATATTTGAAGTAAGCTAAACAAGAATGAGTTTGTTTAAATGAGTGTGGCTTACATTATGATTACAAATAATTTGGAGCCTGAAACCTCGTTACGCGTAGGAAAAGGACGGGAAAAGGACAACAAGTCTTTTTTCCGCTTAGTCCCTTGCTATAGGGGACCGTGGGGGGGGGGGGGGGGAGGGTACTCCCATATATGAGCTATATAGGTATGCGCCGCTGTGAAGGGTGCGGTTTTCAGGCAGTTTAGTCTGGGATAGGGTATAGTTATAAGAGATTTTTGGTCTAGAATAGGGTATCATTTTCCGCGAAACTGATCAGGTTGCGTGAAGAATTTAGTCTAGAAAAGGTTTTTTGGAAATGTCATTTAAAAATCACTGAGTACGGCGGGCAGTACGGCATTTTTACTGAACGCTTTTAACTAATAACTGCGATACTGAAAGAGTTTCTGGAAAAGAGCTGCTGGACTCAAGTTGATCAAGGCAGTGTGTAGAAACCCGAGCAAATGAGACACTCAATGCTCAAGGCCGAATGGCTGAAAATCAAAGCATTCGTATGCCATCATAATTGAGACTGGCTTTGCACAAACACCAACAAACTCGGCAACTTTAGGATGTCGCACGCTCTGAAGTAATTTAGCTTCCTTCGCTACATTCTTCAAGTTGCTGTCGCCTTCACCAAAAATCGCTTCACGACCACCGTTTTGTTGTCAGGAATATATGTGGCTTTGAGTACAGATCCGAAGCTTCCCTTTCCAATTTCATCTTTGTCGACGACATCACACCAACGAAAGCCGGGAATTCCGTCGAGGTATCCTTTTGTCAAGAATTTGCTTTGAATGTATGGTATCTTAAAGGCCGCCATTAACATAGAAAACAGGTTGATTTTGTTAGTCGCATTTTATGGTTAAATCGTCAGGGAACCTTGTTCCCAGTAGGCGACTAATGATTAAACTTGTCCTTAATATTCTGAAAGTTTACTTAGTAGACTATGAGAAGTCCCTCATTTCTTTCAGGGATAGTCGAACAAGAAATCACACAACCGCGCGTGAAAAATTGCATCCGCGAAAAGACGCGACTTCTTTAGCTGCAGTTTATGGTACTTAGTCTTCCACCAACCTCACCCTCTAATGGCCGACGGCTTTTATATATAACTAAACATTTTGATCAAAAATACCTTTACCGGGATGTCAAAATAATAATTAAATAATATATTATAATTATAATAAAAACCTTCCCAGCACCCTTTGCACCAGAAAAATTTTAGATGCCAAATAACTCTGTCAATTTTGAGTGTATGAGGATACTACACCACATGCTGTTTACACCTACCATGAAATACCTATTTTAAATGACTAAGTGCGATGACGTCATGAGTCACGTGACTATGCCCCCAAGTGCCTTTTAGCGTTTTTTAGAAACATGCTTTGATAAATGCAAATACAGTCAACGTGGCAAGGAAGGCATTCGCTTGCAACATTTCGTCATGCCCGGGATACTTCTGGATTTTCAAAATTAAGGGGGCTATACACATGAGCAAATAGGGGGTCTGGAGACTAGTATCTTTGTATACATATATCTTTGAAAGGGTGAAATGCAAAGTTAAATTATTTCGTAGGGTTGGTAGATATAAGTCTAAAAATAAGTTCTTTATGAACGTCATCAGTATGACGTCATGAAACACGTGACCAGAACGCACGGAAGTTGACTGATTTTTGGAACTTTTTGGAACCATCAGACATTTTTATTAACTTAAATAAATCTCCGTTTTTCCGCCCAGGTCAAAATAATGTTATTTTTGTGTATAAAAAAGGCGATTATTACTCCTCTAGTAAAAATGAAGGTGACGAAAAAAAGTTTTACACGTTGGAAGACCTTGAAAATCCATCCTTTCCTGATCCTGCTCAGCGACTTTTCAGTTTAGAACTATAAACAAATCTGCATAAGTGGTTTTTATCTAACTTCTTACCAATGGCGTTGGCAGTTTTTCTGTAGCATTTTTCTTTCATACCGATCAGGGGTTAGATTCGTTTTTATTCCCCCACCCTCCCCTCCCCTCCCCTTCGGTCCACTTCCCTCCCCTCCCCTGCTCGGGTTTGCAGGACATGGTCAGCGGGAGGACTGGTTCAAGTTTTCACACCAACTGTCTTTTACTCGCCATTTTATTTCGTCGATTCAGAGTCCTGTTTAGTGAAAAAAGGCTGGCGAAATTGCTTTGCAAACTGTTCTTTTCATGGCTAACTTACGATATAGCGCAAAGAAGTCTGCTTAGAGTGTACATCGTAGTTCGCTGGTCGCGAGAGGATAGTCGAGAAAATTGAAAAAGGACAAGAAAACCTGGAAAAGGTAGGTGACTTGAGTTTTAAATTACATGTAGTATTAAAGACTTAAGTTTAACTTTCAACCTAATGTCCAACTGGACAGAGTTCAGAGTTATTTTAGACCGTTTGGGGCGATTGATTAAGCTTATTAGTTTCTATTTGATATTGTGCACATCTAACTAGTTTACAATTATTATTAATTAATAAGCGATTTTGTTTACAAACAGATTGGCAAAAGTCCGCGACTCTGCAGAGCGCTGAAAAAAATTAAATATCACAGGGCATAACATGTCGATCATCGAAAACGTAGTCGATGAGTCGATAGTACTCGATGTTTGTCGATAATTGTCAATCGACAGGTTTAATTTGTCGATAAAAGTCGATAATCACAAGATTTTCATGGCTACGAAATTAAGCTTAACCAAACTAACAAGACTTAATAGCTCGAACGACGTTTCAGGTTGAAGTATAAACCGCTCTGAAGTAAATCGTTACGGCAATAAACTTACATTAAAAAAAAAACTGAGCGACCAAGTGGATTGTTATTCAATGTACTGTAGAATGGAATAATTACCTTGAGAAATGATAAACCAAGATAAACAGTGGTTCATTCAGGGCTTGATGGACCCCAAAAAGCCGTTAAATTCTGTTAAAATTGATAAACGCTGGAGTTTATTCAGGTTTAATGAGTACAGGACAGAAGCAGTGTGTAATATTTTGAGTGTTAGACACAAGAGTGAGGACACGAGGTAAGACTCAATATGGCGGTTCTCAACAACAACTTTATTTACCTAAGCATCATGGGAAATTGCACAGTCCCTATGAACTATGGGTACTTAATATATTACACTGCTTTCCCCTTAGGAATGACATATAACTACAACAAGTAACAAAGGTTAGCAATAACAACAACTACAAATTAAGTCGGTCAACAGGTTTTCGGATTCTCTCTGATCGCCTCAAAGGAACTGGGGTTGGCACACTTACATTCTCTTGATTAAGGCTAAGCTCAACCTCTTCATCTGAAACACTGACTGGTAGCTGTGGTACATTGTTAGAAACTGGACTAACACCTAAAACTGCACTAGATTGCTCACAAGACTCAGGGACAGAAATGTCCAACTCACTGGTCTCATTTGGCACTTTATCATGAGCTCTGATCAAATGATCTGCATGAACATATCTAGTTTTATATCCAGTTTTAACCAGATAAGTTCTTGGTCCACAAACCTTAACTACCTGTCCCAAGATCCACCTCTCAGTGTTACTATTGGCTTGCGTGTTTCTAACTCGAACTATGTCATTTTCTGAAAATATCCTTTCTTTATGACACTTCAAATCCTTGTATTCCTTCTGTTTGTTTTGTTTACCCTCTACCATTTGGGCTAGATCAGGTTTTACTAAACTTAAACGCGTACGCAGGCGACGTCTCATTAACAATTCTGCTGGTGTAGCACCTGTGGTGCTGTGTGGGGTTGTACGATATCTTAAAAGAAAATCGGCTAATCTGTGTTTCATAGACCTATTCTTGTTGCCTTCTAAAACCTGTTTGACTAATGCCTCCTTCACGACCCTGACCGACCTTTCGGCTGCTCCATTAGATTGTGGATGGTAAGGGGGAACTAAAGTATGTTTCACGCCATTTCTGTTCATAAACTCTGCAAATTCATTTGAAATAAATTGGGGTCCATTATCGGACACAACTTCCTCTGGCAAGCCGTGTTGGGAAAATATGAGACGCAGCTCATTTATGGTGTGCTCTGTGGTAATTGAGGTCATGTGTTGTACCTCAATCCATTTTGAGTGACTATCGACCACCACTAGAAAATAATCACTGCCCTTTTGACAAAAATCAATGTGGATACGCTGGAAAGGTCGTGTGGCCCATTTCCACGGTATCAAAGGAGCACAAGGTGGAGAGCTCCTTACATTCTGACAAACAGTGCATAATTTAATTTCTCTTTCAATTTCGTCATCCATCTTCGGCCACCACACACAGGTACGAGCTATTGCTTTCATTGCACAAATGCCAGGATGCTCCCAATGTAATTCTCTTAACATCTTCTCTCTGAGACCCTGGGGAATAATTACCCTGGAGCCCCACAGAATACAGTTCTGTTCACAAGAGAGCTCATGCCTACGAGCATAATAAGGTTTTAGATCCTCCTCATTACATTTTTCTGGCCACCCTGTCATAACCAAATCAAGTACTTTACTTAGCACTGGGTCTAGCAATGTAGCTTTCCCAATGTCCGTTGCAGTTATAGGGAAATCCTTATCAATAGCACTTACACTATAGATTTCGCTTTCGCTGCCTATCTTAGAATCTTCATGAGGTAGTCTGGAAAGTGCATCACAATTACTGTGCCTCTCAGACTTCCTGTATTCAATTTGATAATCATATGCTGAAAGGACAAGGGCCCAACGCTGCATTCGGGCAGCTGCCAGTGTCGGAATTGGGGCTTTGGGGCCTAAAATAGCTAACAATGGCTGGTGATCGGTTACTAATGTGAACCTCCGTCCATATAGGAACTGGTGAAACTTTTTAACCCCATATACGATAGACAAAGCTTCGCGTTCTATCTGGGCATAGTTTCTCTCACTTGAGCTTAGTGTGCGGGAGGCATAGGCTATTGGCCTTTCTTGACCATCGTCCATTACATGACTTAGTACCGCTCCTAACCCATAACTCGATGCATCGCAAGCTAACCTAAGTTCACGATTCAATTCATAGTGAACTAAAAGCGAATCACTAGTAAGGCCTTCCTTGCATGCTTCAAAAGCTTTCTGACAGTCCTTCGTCCACTCCCATTGAATGTCTTTCTGCAGAAGCTTATGTAAGGGTGCTAATGTTGTAGCTAGGCCTGGCAAAAAGGAATGGTAATACTGGACCATGCCTAAAAACGACCTTAGTTCGCTCACATTACGTGGGGTTGGAGCTCCCTTTACAGCACTGATCTTCTCCTCCACTGGTTGCAAACCTTTGGCACTTATTTTCAGGCCTAGGTAAACCACTTCAGGTTTCAGAAATTCACACTTTGGTAATTTCAGATGGAGATTGTATTTGTGTAGTCTGTCCAACACATCTTGCAAGTATCTTTAGATTCTCTTGCCAGTCCTCCCCCCCTATTAAAATGTCATCCTGTTTACATACACATTTCTCAATTCCTTGGAGAATTTGATCCATTTTTCCCTGAAAAATCTTTGGGGATGACTTGACCCCATAGGGCAATTTTAAATAGGAATATAGACCTTGGTGAGTGCTAATGGTCAAGTATTCTTGACTTTCTTCATCGACATCTAACTGAGCATAAGCGTGTGACAGATCAAGCTTACTAAATACTTTAGAGCCAACTAGGGCAGTGTATAAATCCTGAGTGGTGGGCAGGACATATTGCTCATCTTCAACTGACTGATTGATAGTCGCCTTATAGTCTCCGCAAATTCTCACAGAGTTATCGCTTTTTGGCACAACCACAATTGGGCTAGCCCATTCCGACTTGTCAGTTTTCTTAATCACCCCATGCTTCTCAAGCTTTTCTAGCTCCTTCTCAACTTGTTCTTTCAATGCATACGGAACTCTACGTGCTTTTACAAATATAGGCTTTGCATCACCTTTCATAGTAATGTGTGCCTTGAGCCCTTTCATGCCCTCATAACTCTCTGTAAATAATTCACTATGTCTGGACAAAATATCATTCAGTTGACTCTCGGCACTGACTGGATGTTCACTATAGACACGAAATATCTCTCCCCACTCTACCGTAATTTGGCGCAGCCAGTTTTTACCAAGTAATGTGGGCCTGGCATCGTAATTAGCTACAACAATTGGCAAAGAATATTGTTTCCCTTTATAGACCACATCACACTGCATTTCGCCTGACACGTCAAGCACCTCGCCCGTGTATGTTTTCAATGTCACTTTTGAAGGAGTCAGGGGCCTGTCTGCAAATTTCTCCAAATACTCACTTTTACTCATTATGGAGTAATCTGCAGCAGTATCCAGCTCCATCTTACACAGCTTCCCGTCAATTACCATTTCCACAGTGTAACTGCCGCGATTGGGCTTGTTTGTGTCAAGCGAATACAGGGAATAAATTCCTAGTTCATCATCATTAGATTCGGCTGCCTGCACATTATGGACTCGACCCTTTTTTGTGTCATCTTTCCAATGGCAAACAGATGCTAGATGACCAACTTTAGAACACTTATAGCATTTCGCTGACTTAAATTTACAAGACTGACCTGAATGATTACCCCCACACCTAGGACATACTGATTGTTCAGTGTTCTTACTGTTTTGTTGTGTAAGCTTGTTCACTTGATTGCTTTCACTGGTTGTTGGGTGAAATTCTTGGGTGTTCCTTTCTGCCATCTCCATGGCCTTAGCAATACTGCAAGCCTTCTCAAACGTAAGATCCTCGGTGTTCAATAACTTGTTTTGCATCTTAGGATTGCTCAGCCCACATACGAACCGGTCTCGTAATGCTCGATCCAAAAATTCACCGTAATTACAATGTACAGCTAATTTCTTCAAGGCTAACACATAATCACTAACCGATTCTCCAGATTTCCGATTTCGGGTACCAAAATGGAAGCTTTGGGCAATTTCGAGCGGTTTTGGATTGTAGTGTTTCTCCAAGACCCGAACAATATCAGTGAATGGCTTGTCCTTGGGTTTGGCGGGCGCCAACAAATTACTGAGGGTCGAGTACACCTCCGGTCCAACTTCGGTGAGAAAAATCGCACGTTTCCTTTCTGTTACCACTTGATTGGCTTGAACACTTCCCTCTCCCGTTGTTTCCACAATATTATTGGCTGTAAAGAACATTTCCATCCTTTCCACGTATGAATTGAATGTTTCGCGGTCGGCGTTGAACTCGCCTACACGACCGAAAAGTCCACTCGCACTAGCGCTGGCCATCCTTTACGCCACAACACACACAGCGTTGCCCAAAAGCCTTGCACTGTCGATTTCCGTGGAGCAACGTCCGATCCTCGTCGCCAAAATGTAATATTTTGAGTGTTAGACACAAGAGTGAGGACACGAGGTAAGACTCAATATGGCGGTTCTCAACAACAACTTTATTTACCTAAGCATCATGGGAAATTGCACAGTCCCTATGAACTATGGGTACTTAATATATTACACAGTGTGACACAGCATGACAGAAGGCGGCGATCAAGAAGTCAGCATGAAAAATGAGATGCATAAATCACTGATAAGACGTACATGTAAAATGATATGACATGAAAATGAATCACTTTTACTGGAAGAAAAGAGTAGTTTCTGATTTCAGCTTGTGTTTATTTGAGCTTCCTTTTACAGTGTAAAATCGGTAAAATAAAGTCTTGACATAGCCGATCCTGCTTCGTTTATCCGCAGTCGCCAACTTTGTTTTTTATATTTCGATACTTGTTGATCCAAATCGATCAAAATCGAACTGTAAAAAAAAACACGATAATCACAAGAAATCGTGTGATCGACTTTTATCAAATTCCAGTATTTGTCGATTGATTTGTATTGAATTCAATCTACAAGGATCGATTTTTATAGACTATTGAAATTATTGACATGCCCTGATATCAGCTTGATAGTAGCTTTTGCGGTAATTTTCAAAGCGAACACGTAATTTATGCTATACGGTAAGGTTTTAAGCTTGCTTTCGACATGTTTTGTCCACAGTTGAACTTATAAGAGGTTTTAAATATGACGTGTACATGTAGCTAGAAAGATGTTTTGTTGCCTTTAGTTTCAATTCACCTGTTTCACTGTATTTCAAGCGCGAAGATGTACAATAGATCTTTGACAGTGGAAATTAGAGGTGGAAGTAAAACAAAAACCTAAGGGTCTGCATCTTGCATCATGCTCTAGAATTAAATTTGTTATCAATTTATTTCTATTTTGAAGTTTTGTTTACATGTATTTTTGTTCTCCTAAGGTAATCAGACTTTCAAAAACTACAGTCACATGTACATATTTTGGTTAACATTCCAAAGAAGGAACAAGTCGGATAAAGGTAATGGATCCATCAATTCCAAGCCCACCCATTGCCCCCCCAAATGGCTCCATCAATTCCAAGCCCGCTCTTCCCCCCTCTCCCCCGGGTATTTGTCGGACATTTGTCTCTTTTTTTTTAAAATGTTGCAAATGCCCCTATGTGAGGTCAGCTTATACATGTACATACAAATCCCCATGGTGGGGCTTCTGAAAGAGTGCAAATGCCCAGGGATAAGATCAAAATTTTATTTTAATAATTAATTTAATAATTAATTATTTTATAATAATTTATTATGGCAGCAATAATTGTTCACAAATAAATGAATCTTTATTCATGCTAGAAATTTTCATTTTTCCTCAGTATTACTTACATCCGTTCCCTCATTCGTTCTAAATATTTGTTTTAATTTATTGTTCCCGCAAAACGTTTGACTCTGAGATAGCCTTCTAAAATTCCTGATCGAATTGACAGTTTACCATGATATTATCTTCTGTGGCACTTGAAAGGTAAGGCACTAGCCTGCCTGTCATGAAAATTGTGTGAAAGCCCAAAATGGAATATGACTGCGTTCACTCTGTTGCTTGTTGTCCAGTTCTCTTGAAAAGTGTGGGACCAAAGCAATGTTTATCGACTCAGTTTTTGTATTTATATTAGGGAAATGTCACTGTATTGCTGTCATTGCTCGCTTACTCGGCTCATCCAGCTGCCTAGTTTCACACAATGGATATTGCTGTCATCCTAAGATGTGTTAATTATCACAGTGACGCTGCTAAATTACAAAACATCAAGAACAACTAAAATTATTCTTACGCTGTTTCATTTATATATTCATGAGATGCATGGCTCTCAGAGCCCTTTCATTGGACTGTGCATTAGGGGATTCCCTCTGTCCTCCCATGTAATATAATATCAATAGTATTAAAGCTGTGACAATGAAACTTGGATGGTATAGTTAAATAAGAAGCTGTACACAGCTTGAACTTGTGGTGTCTTAAACTCATTGCAGTATTTAATTCCCAAATGTTTTGAGTGCTTTTCTAGAGAAACATAAAATTGTGTCTAAAAAGTAAAACTACATTCAGTAGCTGACACTGGAAACCACCATCGCTAACTGAAATGCAAAGTTATATAAAACACAAAACTTGCTGGAACAAAATTCCCATGTGGCAATAAGCGGTGAACACAATATCAAACAGTCCTATATCCATCCATGAATGCCCCGCATTGTCTTGAAAACTTGTATGCTGTTTTTCTTCTTTCTGCTTCTCAAGTTAACACACATGAGGCCACAAGATCACAAGGCCTCAATTGCCAATTATTCAAATCAGTGAGACAAAAATATGCATGCACAAAGCCAAGTTTATAACTTCTTCCTCGGCTATGCCATGAGTAATAAAGATTTAATATAGGTCAAGATAAGGTTAAGATACAGTGTAGGTCATATGATTGTGATGGTATCAAATCAGCCAAGAGTTCACAATCTTGGATCTCCATACAGTATTAACCAAACTTGACTCAAAATTAATTTAAACCAATACAAGCTAGGCTGCTACATGAAGAAAGATCAAAAATTGTAACTGGTACTTTATAATAATAGAACTACAGTTTCAATTCTGCAAGACATGTTTCATCAGCCTTGTTCTTCTGTCATTGTCAGTTACAATGTACATGTACATGTACAATTAGGAATCTGAAGATGCTTTTTTTCCTCCCCCTTGTGTTCTGCAGTAAGGAACTTGCTTACTCCACTCCTTGGAAAAAATGAAATGCTTAAATGTAAAGTGCTTAAGTATATACTCAAACAATTAGTTCTTTGTTTACCTGTAGAAAGGCAATCAAATTGCAAACTGTTTTTACAAGCCCCAGTGCCTTGCTTAAAGTGAAAGAATAATTTAATGTTACTATAATACATGTAATTACAATAGTCAGCTAGCAGGGCTGTCACTAAGATTCAAGTTGTTGGGTAAATGCAATTAGTAGGGGGGGAATCAAACAGCTGGGGAGTTCTTTTGGTTCTATATATTTTCCTTCTATTTTCCTATGAAAGTATGGGGTCATGCTCATAGTAGCCAGGGGAAATCCCCCGGTGCCCGGCCCTTAGTGACAGCTCTGAACTAGGTACATGTATACCAGCAGTTAATCCTTTTTTTTATGTCTGAAAAAATTATCAATCAATTCAAGATGCTTACTTCCTATATTAATCAAATTGTTTCTCCCAGGAAACATCACTTACTCTACATGTACTGTCATGGATTATGGACATAAAAGTCTACACCACATTGTAAACCCATTGCAAATGTGCGATCTTTCTAAGGTATGTTAATTTAAAATTGTTAATACTGTATATTAGTTTCCATGTAAATAAGAATAATTGGTTGTTGGTTTATATTACATGCATGTTTATATTATGTTTTCATCGTAAATACTGAACATTTACATGTACATATTTTGGGCCTCTTCATGCATACTGTACGACTGCTCCAGCACAGTGTTAAGAATATTATTATTGTTAAGTTATACTGTACTGTGCCTTATAGACTACACATGCTCAGAACATAACCTGCAAGAAATTGTCTCTTTCATTGCATATTGACAGTAATTGCATTGCCAATTTCATTCAGCCAAACCGTTTTGATCCATGAGTTCTTAGGAAGATGGTTCTTAATGAAGAAAAGTAAGAAAACTGAATACATGTATTTATGGCCCTTAGGGGGGGGGGGGGGGTTTGGCCAAAACTTTTCTAACATTGATTTTTTTTGTAATACTTTTGCTACAGCTTTTGCTACAGCTTGGTAATAAGTAACCCAGGGTAGTGTTTAAACTAGCCTCAGTGTGTATTTATGGTAATCAAATGTCCCTGGATAAATAAAATAATGAATTAAAAAAAATGAATGCAAAAAAATGGAGGTGACACCAACTTTTATTTAGCAAAGTTAATGCAATGGCTACCAACCGTTGATGTTGTTAGTTTTCTTCCTTTGTGCACGGCTGAGTTGCATGATGTAGCATGGTACTGTGACATCAACTGTACATGTATGTGCAGTAAGGATGCACATAATTAAACAATAAGTGCGAACATGCAATTAAAAGTTTTCTATTTCAACATACTGTTGAAGAGGCATCCCTTGGTACAGTATATTCAGCATAAGGTGGATTTTCTACTACTGAAACAGTAAATGGATTTTTTTTTACAATGACTAAAAATATTTTCAATTAATAATGATACTGTCTTTTTGTAAAAAGCGTTGTAGTGTAATTATCTGACTTTCCCTTTAAATCATTAAAGGGTCAGTCTCAACCAGGGTACATTGCTTTCTGAGGTTCTGTTTGTGGCCATTTTTGGGGGCTGCGAAAAAGGCCACCCAGTGATTATTGCAAAAATTTAAGGTTTTATTGAGGTGCATGTACATTGAAACATTGGCAAACTGGATTTCTTTCTTTCTTAAAAACATGAAAACAAATAGTAAATTAAAGTAATAAACACTTGATGGATAGGACATTCTTCTTAGTGAATTGGTTATATACATGTACATGTACGGTTTGATCACGACAATGTTCTTACTTTTTTCTAAAGCTTTGTCATCTTCCAAGTGAATGTACACTGGTTGATATAGGGAAGATATGGAAAGTGGCAATAGTTTAATAATAATGACCAGTACATTTTGTCAAATCAATTACCTTTTATGTGTGTCAGAAAGTCTTTTTAATGTATTATCATTGAAATTTAAATAAATATGTATTTTTTCAAATACTACTGTTTTATAAATCAATGTATATGGTGTTATTTTGCAACATGCATGTAGCATTTGACATTACAAATACATGTATGTACCAAAAGGAGTGAAAATATGACACGTTATTACACTCATCTCACCGTGCAATAGGAAAAACAGCTACAAAAACTTAGCCTTCAGGAGAATATTTCTGTCGTATAATAAACATTCATTCAGTAAAAAGTTGTGTAATACAGTTGCCGTGGGCATTTTTACTATAGTCAGTAAATACTCAGCCGTATTACACAACTTTACGCTGAGGGTAAGCGCATTTTTTTTGCTGTCCCCTCAAACTCTATATATTTAGTATGAACCCTCCCAACACCACAATTAGCACCATTGAAAAGCAGGCGCAGATTTTGCTTCAACATTGTTGAAGTTCTTTTCTGGACTATAGTCTATGGAATATGTTAAATGAATTATAATATATTATTTCCGGTTTCACTTGTAATAATAATAATAATAATAATAATAATAATAATAATAATAATAATAATAATAATAATAATAATCACTTTATTTAAGTGTCAAGGTATTTAGCGCGCGAGCACTGATTGGGGACACTAAATATAGAAACAAATATTCAAATAGAACATAACATTTTAAAAATCCCAACTGGCAGTAGGCAAACCAGTTGGCTATTTTACAAGCGAGGTCGAGGAGTTGAACTCGGGTCTGCCGTGAAACAACTCCAGATAGTGGTCAGAGCGGGACTTGAACCCGGGACCTCCGGATTACAAGTCCGACGCCCTAACCACTCGACCACGCTGCCTCGCTGATCGCTGGTCACTCAGCTGGTTGTTCATTTGTTACAAGGTCATACCAATAAATAATCAGACCCTGACGGTAACTGTCAGTTTGCGTAATAGCGAAAAAAAATGCAGCTTAAAGAAGCGCTAAAACGCTAACAGGTGTTAATCACGGCATTGATAAAGTGAACGTTGCCATAGTCTGTTTCCCAGATCCAACACACTCATGAATATAAAGTACGGCCTGGGTCTGGAGGGGCTCGTACGGCGCATGATGATTTAGTCCTCCGTATTTGCGGGACCAATTAACCGGTAGCGGAAGCTCATTACAATGTAAATGGAAGCTCGCGACAGTTACCAAACTAGTTGAACATTGGACTAAAGTCAGTCTGCATCTAACTAATTGGGAAAATATATGGGGATATATGTCTTTGCTTTTAGTGAAAAGGCAGCATAAACACACGGCATAACAGAAGCGTGCTTCTGGGATTAATCGACTCATTGAGTTGGGAAACTATTTTTAATAAATCTACCTGATACTTTTGCAAACTGTCAACATTGGTAAGCTGCCAATGTAGATAATTTTCTTTATCAGTGTTTTATTTATTGTAGCATGCCAACATATTTCTATAGTTTTGAGTCAGTGTTGTATATCAGATTTTGGTAGACCCATCTGGAATCCTGCAACTTGATTGACTGAACTATGCACTGTCTAGTAAGCTGTTGTAACTGGAATGAAAATCGGTGCTCCTTGAATCGAAATTAAAAAAGAAAGAACAATTGCACGTCAATTAAATGTCTCACTTTTAATGATTGATATAGTGCCCAACCCCCCCCCCCCCCCCCCCCCCCTAATATGATAGATGGTGTGTCACAGATAAACAATTCATTCACTTACAGTTTCCACAGCGCAGTATTTTGATCAAAAACACCTTTGGGCAGGTCCTTCAGCTGGTTGTTATTCAAGTTCCTACCAATAAATAATCACAGTCGGACGTTAGAGTGTTTTTACTAAACTCGTGAAACACTATCTAATATTCGGCACGGTACTAATGATTTTTGGGCACGGCACTTCCAATTATCTACGTGTAAACGTATCGGACCCATTCACAATGTGGCACTGGTGCCCAAAATTTTAGGGGTGCCGAGAATACCTCTAGGAGGTAGGTTCGGCACGGGTAAAGAAGGCATCGTGCCAAAAAAATGTTCGATTACTAACAATTTTGAACGAATTTTAAGCCGTCGCGCATGCGTAGCAACCATCGCATTTTCAAAATGGCGGACGATACATACACTTCATACAGGTCATACAGACAGACCGATACGATACACATTAGAAAATCGTATGAACTATTTGTGCATTTCGTGATTTTTGGGCACGAGTGATGTTTTGAAATTTTGAAATGAAACGCTTCAATGGTTTCCAAAATGCTCACAAGTTTTATTTTTAACCATTCCCCCCAAAACAATCCTTTGACAGGTAATATGTGCCTGAAATCTAAAAATTGATCACTTCATTTAAAGAAATATTTAAGCTTGAAGTTCCAAGCTTTTAAAGTAAGCGCAACAGGTTCGCAGCTTTCTTTAGCTTATTGCACTTTACAATCTAGATTTGCACTCTGCAATATAATTATGCATTAGTCATTGGCCAATCAGAAACTACATATTTTGCTGAGTATATTATAAGAAACGTTACGTTATAGACGATACATTCCTTTCAGATGTATTTCGTAACGTTGATGTCCTTCTTGTTGTTCTAGGTGCCGATTTCTAATCAATTATCGTTAAACAGTGACAATAATATAATATAATATAAGAGTAGCGCTTCGCTTTAAGCTAAGTAGGCCTGCTAATTTAGCAACTGCTGTTTATTGATGTATGTCCATATTTCGCTAGCTTATTGTTTTATATTCCTGTACTACTTAGTTTCCTTCGGGCAAGTGTTCGCACTCTGCCTGCCTTCGTGTGTAAAAGAATGTGTATTGCCCTGTAAAAAAAATTGTAAAATTTCTTAAGATGTATTTCTTTGAATATTTATATTTGTAACTTATAGTGTTGAATATCCATTAAACCACCGTCGGGCAAGTGTTCGCACTATGCCTGCCTTACTACTGTGGTAGTGTATTTATGCGTCAGCGTTCTGGAGAAGGAAAATGATTTTCCTTCGTACGAACGTAGAGAGGTAGAGGGAAAGTAATCTTGCCCAAGATAATGTCGATCAACCATGTTTGCGGAACAAATCCAGAAACCCTGGCCTGGCCATTTTGCCACGAAATCTACTATAAATATTTGAATCTTTTAGTCGCACTTTATGGTTAAATCGTCCCCCAAACCTTGCTCCCAGTAGGACTAATAATTAAACTTTTCCTTAAGATTCTGAAGGTTTATTTAGTAGACTACGAGAAGTCCCTCATTTCTTCCAGGGATAGTCGAGCAAGAGATCACACAACCGCGCGTGAAAAATTGCATCGGCAAAAAGACGCGATTTCTTTAGGTGCAGTTTATGGTACAGTCTTCCCCCAAACTCACCCCCTAATGGCCGACGGCTTGTATATATAACTGAATATTTTGATTAAAAATACCTTTGCTGGGAGGTCACTCAGCTGGTTGTTCATTTGATACAAGGACATACCAATACATAATCAGTTATTAATCCTTAATAACTAGAATAGAAAATGTATAGCTATAGCGCAGTGATTCTCTTGTTTAATCAGATGTTTATTTTAAAAAGCGCTAAAACGCCAACAGGTGTTAATAACGGCATTGATAAAGTGAACTTTGCCATGTCCCAGATCCAACACGCTCATCAATATAGAGTACGGGGTTCGTACTGAGCATGATGATTTAGTCCTCCGTATTTGCGGGACTAATTAACCGTAAGACAAGGTTCATTAAATGGACGTATGCTAAATAATGATTTCAAATCAATGCGCACTGCATTCCTCCGTGATTTATACTTCCGTTGTGATCTGCTGTGCATCTATTATTATCTATATTCGAGCATGATTGTACCTTATTACTCTCCTTGCTACTTTCCAGATTCCCTTGTCTCTTTTTAGGATTATTTTGAGCAATAAATACCCTTTTGCGTTTTTCATGGAAACGTTTTTACAGTAGGCGTTTTGAACGCAAAAGAAAACAGATGCAAAGAAATTTGCATCAACGAGCGTACATTATATTGCAATGTTTCAATCACTTAAGAATGTAGTGTGCATTGATTTGAAATCATTACTGAGAATAACTTAAAACTGAGTAAATTTGTAACGCCATTTTTTCGGCCGGTTCGTACATCGTCTTCATCTTTAAATTTAAAGGCGTTCCAGTGAATCAATGCCAATGAAACTTTCAGATAATATTTTGCACATCAGTAAGCATGAACAGTGAATGTTTTGAAAAAATACATCGAGCCGTTTCTCAGATTTTTGCAAAAGCCATTAAAATCGAAAATTACCCAAAAATTGCACATGATGCAATGTTAGCAAAAAATGTAGTTCTCAAGATCGCAAAAGAGAAAGTAAACAAAACTTTCAAAGTTTACAAACATAACATCAAGCTACTTTTTGACATTATCATTAAGTAATTTCACAAAATCAGTGTTAATCTCTCGATCAATTTAATACCAGTACACAAATAGTAAGGTTTGAAATGTTATTGCGATTTATTTTAATTCAAACATACAGAATTTTTTTATTCTTGCAAAATATATATGCCATATATCTTATTTTAAGATGCCTATGTGGGATTTTCAATGCGAAATCTTATTAAACGCGCTAAATTTCACTTTTACTGATTTCTAAGTTTCTTGTTTATCGTCGTCATGGTAATATCGATTTTACCAGAAAATATATCGTGCCAAACTTTAATTCAAAACCAGTTAGTGGTGAAAATTTCACGTTGATCTGACTTGGAGAAGACCGCTTAAAAGCCGATTGAAAAATGTTGGTATGGTCTCCAGAAAACTGTATCGAACCACCTTAAACTCACTGGAAACCTTTTACGGTCATACTATGATTTTTATACGGTTTGCTCTTCGAACCTTTAAGAGCCAATGTCTGAAATTTTCGAAAATCGAGCGTCAGTCACAAAATTTCGGATTTCTTCATATTTTGCCCAAATAATCTCTATAGTGAAGAATTTTCAAAACTAACATTAAAAATTGCAACGGCGTTTTATTTTTTTCGAAAACGGGCAAAGTTTGAATCAAAGGGCTCTTAAAGCCATCTCGTTAATGCGTTATAATGCAAGGTTATTAAAGAAAAGAATGTTTGTTGTGAAAGGTATTAGGTGGGGTTTTGTTTTTGACTATATTTACCTATCAAAGGAACTCAAGTTTTCCAATTCTTGTTCTTTTTTTTTATTTGGTAAAGATGCTGTTGTAGGGCACCTTTAGAACAAGTGTTCTTTAAATAGGTACATGCAAACATTATATGATGCAAATCAGCCAATAGAAATTTGTGTTCATGAAATGGGCGTAGTTTTATTTTAGTAGCCATTTGTGTTTACTTTTGATTATTATTATTCTTTTTATTTTGCAAAAGGAGGAGAACCTGTGTCCCTCTGTTAACAACTTTTTTGTACAGCATTGGGGGATCTGCTGTTATCAGTGCTCCAGTTTTTCAAGACCCAAACGTAGAAGTGTCGGAGAGTGATGGTGTGGGTCGTGTGGTAATGTCACTTGGTGTTTGGGTAAAGGGTGCTGATTATGTTGATATGAATTCTGTTATTGAGTTTTTGTTTGTGTTCTCGCTAGCTTTTTAGTGACGTTGATGAATAGACTCAGTCTTGATGAATGGACTACAATGTCAGTTCTTGGATGTTTTGTTTCTCTGGTTTTACAACAAACTATGCAACCTGGTTCCCAGGGCTTTTCCGTTCGAGAGAGGGGCGGCGGGAAAAGGCCCTGGCATCGGCTGGTCACGTGCCCATCGGACACCTAATAAACCTGGGTGTAATAAATTAGATGTGAAATCGAAGCTGCATAATCAAAAGCAAGACGGGAGTTACGAGAGTGTAAAATGGCTCATGATTTTAATGCCATTTGTTCCTTCTAGATGTTTTGAACGGGTATTCTACATTTAGCTGTTTATTAAGGAGGATTTTAGTGACTGTAGAGTGTAGACTGAATTTTAAAACGTTTCAAAAGCCGCGTGGAACGGACTACAGGTCAAGTCTCTGTCTGTCGGTTGTAGTTTCCTGTGGTGTCGCGCTTGTAGATTTTGAGCTCATTTTAGCGTCCTTTTTTGCCTGGCGGTTGTGTGTAAGTATTGGCACGTAGATTTTTATGTAGGAAAGGTTTGAACTTCTCTAAGTTTACTGTCTGAAATACCGGACATGACAGAATCTGAAATGACAGACTGAAATGATCTGTTGTCCATGAATATCTTTCCTGCTATTTATGTCACGCTGGGCCCAGCTATTTTAGATTTGTCTTTGCAGGATTTAAATTTTCATGATCTAAGCTTTATAGCAGAGAGAGTTGTAGCTTAATAAGCTATTCAACTTGTAGTGAGTTGAAGTTTACCTCAGTCAAGGTTGTAATTTTAGCTTCCTTTCGTTACGCTCTATAGCAGTGTGGAGCTCGCTCCGTTGTCAATTTTGACAGTCTGGCGAGTGTGCTTCGTTTATCCCATTATTTCTCCGATATTTAAACGAAAGCGTTCACATTTAGAAATATTCTCAATTCAGCCAAGAGAAGAAAGTGCTAAAATTTTCAAATAATGCTTTCCAAAGAAATACACGTTAGAAAATTATGTCGAGCAGAATGGTTTGACCGTTCTCAACAAAAATATGCGTTGCTAAAAAGGTAGCAACTAGCAAATACATACCTGGCAACTGACGAGGTGCGAGAGGTGAACCGAAACCATGGTCTTGTCTGAATGAAATAGTGATCAATAGTGGCGTAAACAAAGCACTCGCCAGACTGTATTGACAACGGAGGTTTTAGGATACGCTGTGGCTATATGGCCGGTAACCGGTCAAGGTTTTCAAAACACTAAATGGCCGGCAGTTCTATATTCACAGTAAATTTCTCAAAATCGAAAAATTCCAGCTAATCTAAACTATCATATGTCGATTTAGAAAAGTCAAGCGATCCTGAAATGCTTTATAGATCTCAATTCTAGGGTTTGGTTTACGCTGGGCTCAGAAGACGAAACCATGTTTTGTGACACTTAAACTTTTTTCAGTTCCACTGCCGGTCAAGGTTTTCAAAACACTAAATGGCCGGCAGTCCTATATTCTCAGTAAATTTGACAAATCGAAACAATGCAGCCATTTTGAACTATCATATGTCGTGATCCTGATCAAACGAGCCGGTTTTGTGGGATTTCTATATCACGAAACCATGTTTTGTGACACTTGGAACTTTTTTCAGCTCGACTGCCGGTCAAGGTTTTCAAAACACTAAATGGCCGGCAGTTCTATTTTTTCAGTAAATTTCACAAAATCGAAAAGATCCAGCCATTCTGAACTATCATATGTCGTGATCCTGATCAAACGAGCCGGTTTTGTGGGATTTCTATATCACGAAACCCCCGACGAAACCATGTTTTTGCAGTCGAGCTGAAAAAAGTTCAGTGTCACAAAACATGGTTTTGTCTTCTGAGCCCAGCGTAAACCAAACATTAGACTTGAGATCTATAAAGCATTTCAGGATCGTTTGACTTTTTTAAATCGAGATATGATAGTTTAGATTAGCCGGAATTTTTCGATTTTGTGAAATTTACTGAGAATATAGAACTGCCGGCCATTTAGTGTTTTGAAAACCTTGACCAGCAGTCGAACTGAAAAAATTTCTAAGTGTCACAAAACATGGTTTCGTCTACTGAGCCTAGCGTAAACCAAACACTAGGCTTGAAATCTATAAAGCATTTCAGGATCGCTTGACCTTTCTAAATCGACATATGATAGTTTAGATTAGCTGGAATTTTTCGATTTTGAGAAATTTACTGAGAATATAGGACTGCCGGCTATTTAGTGTTTTGAAAACCTTGACCGGTTACCGGCCATATAGCCACAGCGTTTAGGATAAACTGGCAGCGAGCTGCACAGAGATATAAAGCGTAGCGAAAGGAAGCTAAAATTAGAGCGTTGACTGAGACAAACTTCAAATTTCTACAAGTTGAATAGCTTATTAAGCTACAACTCTATGTGCTATAAACATTGGATCATGAAAATTAAAATAGGTAGGCCCAGCGTGACATAAATAGCAGGAAAGACATTTATGGCCAACAGATCATTTGAGATCCTGTTATGTCTGGTATTTCAGAGAGGAAAGTTAGAGAAATTCAAAGCTTTCCTATATAAAAATCTACATGCCAATACTAATCGAAAACAACACACAACCGCCAGGCAAAAAAGGAAGCTAAAATGAGGTCAAAATCTACAAGCGCGACACCACGGGGAGGGGGACATTGGGGATTCGCGGTGTTGCGGTGTTGCTTATTTTTTAATGCGGTGTTGCGGTGAATAAAATCCCAGCTTGCGGTGTTGCGGTGATCTCAAACCCTACGGTGTGCGATGTTTGCGCTTTAAAGTCTTCGGTGTTCGGTGGAACGAAATTATCTGCGGTGTTGCCGTTTCCTGTTTGACCCTTGTCAGATCTAAAGTTAGCCTCATATGTTATTTATTCTGTACTTACTTATGAAAAGCACGTACCATTATGTTTAATTTGTAACAAAAAGCAGTCCAATACTGTCTAGTTAATCTTCAATACGCTGCCGGTCGCCAATCCTAAGCCCTTTTCATTTATAAGTTACTTGACAAAAATATGTATTGCGGTGACGGTGTTTCGTCGACTTTTCTTGCGGTGATGCGGTGTTCGGTAATTTTTTATCTCGTTAATGCGCTTGCGCATTAAGCGAGATTTCGAAGTCGAGTACTAAAAAAGGGACAAAAGTTGTTAACAAAATTTTGTGGACTTTTGTCCGGGGGGGTTTCTTGTTCCTTCTTTATAGAAGCTATATTAGGGCATTGAGGATATGGTTGGTTAAAGCGGTTAGGATTTCAAGAAAGGCGTCACATACTGCCACTAAAATGTTTGGGGAGCACCCCCGGACCTATTGTTAATTTCCCTAGGGTATTGGGATGTCAGAACTTGTGATGAACTTGTCATATCTCACATTACGTTACCACAAAGGTATTAGTCCTTCTTAAATTTCGATATCTCACGTTACCTATCAGTTTCAATCATTTGTCGTAAAGCCATTATAGCTACTTTAAAAGGGTAAAAATAGGTTAAATGCGTTTTCTTGGGAAACGTAGTTTGAGAATTTCACGGTGTATTTTACTAATGGAGAGGTTATAAGAAAGTTAAATGGGACAGGAAAGTTTGTGTGTTAATATGAGCGGTATGGCAGAGCAAAATAGCATGAACTTTGCGTTTTTTTCTATTGAGTTGTGGTTACACATACCTTGGGTTTGGGGCCTTCCCAAGGGTTAATGGCTTGGGTTCGGTTTATCTCAGGTTTCATCTTACCCTTGGGGATGCGGTTACACAGTAAAAGACTCCCCAGGGTAAAATATAATAAGATATGAGTTCACTGACACTGCAGTTTACGCGCGAAAACGTACAGATCGACATGGATGACACGAATCGAGATCTTGTAAGTTTAATTTCAGTCATTCTCCTGCTTATCATTTGATAAATATAACAATCCGGCATTTTTTTTTTTTTGCGAGAAGACACCGAAGAAGACGCCTTCAACTACGCTATCTTCAAGGTTTGTCGGCGTTTTATTTACATTTAGGAGCTCGCCACGAACTTGCTCGTCGCCAAGGAGGGCTTGGGTATTTCCACGACCACAGAATTGGTTTCAGCAACTTCTAAATAACAATGCACTCGATCACTGGTGGAAAGAAAATTTTAGAGTTACAAGTAAGCGTGCAATTAACCAAGCGTATCAGAGGTCAACTCAGCAGCAGGCAATTTCCTGTATTAGCTACGTTCTGCATTATGATTGGCCAAGCGGTTTGATTGTGCAATAGTATGATAAACATGTCATAGTTGTGTTGATTTTCGAAAAAAGGGACAAAAGTTGTTAACAAAATTTTGTGGACTTTTGTCCGGGGGGGGTTTCTTCTTTCTTCTTTATAGAAGCTATATTAGGGCATTGAGGATATGGTTGGTTAAAGCGGTTAGGATTTCAAGAAGGGCGTCACATACCGTCACTAAAATTTTTGAGGAACACCCCCGGTCCTATTGTTAATTTCCCTAGGGTATTGAAATGTCATGAACTTGTCATGTCTTACGTTACCTCACCACAAAGGTATTACAGTTCTTATTAAGTTTCGATATCTCACGTTAGGTATCAATCTTTCAAATTTGTTTTTAAGTTTATGTGTCCTAGACGTTCTACGCTGTTTGCGTTTTATGCTTTTTGTTTCCTGTGTGGATGTGTCGGAGACGTTCTACGCTCTTTGCGTCTTATGCTTTAGAAATTTCTTTGTCCGCTTTTTGAGGTTTATAGCAGAGTTGTTTTTCAACTGTTTTAGAGCTGACCTCATCGCCTGACAGATTGTACATGTTTCTTATCTAAACCACAGAAACAACAATGTTGAGGTGTCATGATTATGCAATAGTATGCAAGAGAGGTGAGATTTTGCCTATTCAGCTAACTAAAAATGTTTCGGTTTGATTACGCAAGAGTATGCATTACGGTTTGATTATGCAATAGTACGCAAAAGACGTAATAATTTTGCTGATTTTGTTAACAAAGTTTATCAAGCAAGCATTTTAAGAAGAATTTTTCGCCGTGTCTAAATGCCCGGCAGCCGGGCACGGTCTCAAATAGACTAAATGCCCGGCAGTCAGAAATTTTCACAAAATTTTCACTGAATGGCTCTTTCAAACCTTTTGAGAGTATTTGATGTTCGTTGAGAAATGTCAAGCGATTCCAAAAATTATTTTTCTTTTCCATTTGACGAAATATCCAAGCTTGACATTTCTAAACGAACATCGAATGCTCTTAAAAGGTTTGAAAGAGCCTTTCAGTGAAAATTCTATGAAAATTTCTCACTGCCGGGCATTTAGTCTATTTCAGACCGTGCCAGGTAGTCTGCAGAAATGTTCTTAGTGTCGTAAACATAGCGATCTTATAGTATACCGAAGCTTGAATATTTCGTCAACTGGAAAATCGAAATAATTTTGGGAATCGCTTGGTAATTCTAAACGAACTTTACTAAAGAGGTTTGAGTGAGACGTTCAGTCGAAATTCTGTGAAAATTTCTGACTGCGAGTCTCAGCAGAAATTTTCTAAATGTCGAGAACATAGCGATCTTATGGTATGCCCAAGCTTGGATATTTCGTCAACTGGAAAGCAAAATAATTTTTGGAAGCGCTTGACATTTCTAAACGAACATCGAATACTCTCAAAAGGTTTGAAAGAGCCATTCATTGAAAATTTTGTGAAAATTTCTGTTTGCCGGGCATTTAGTCTATTTAAGACCGTTCCCGGCTGCCGGGTATTTAGACACGGCGCATTTTATAAGCGATTTCAGCGTGTAGATTTTTTTCAAGAGAGATTTTGTCTATAACACAACAGATCGCCCTTGTTAGTGAACACCATCTTAGCTGAACCGCTTCCAAATATCCCTCTAGCAAAGAAAATGCAGACATCTCTTAATTTTCCATCAACCCTACCCGTCTGGCTTTAAAAGCCACTGTTAAACAATTTACAACATCACACAATATTATACAACAAAAGACAAACTGTAACCTCAACAAAATTAGCGATTTTCTAAAACCATACATTTTCTAGTAAACATCAATCTATTGAGATTCCTTAAATTCCTTCGAAACAAAACACTCCCATATTATGAAATGTTTTATCACAATCATTGTCACACAACAACTGATATATAATTATACCTTTAAAATTTTTCATAAGAAGAACCTTCCTTCTTTAATTTACGAAATAACTTTGTCACACCGATACCCCTACAACTTTACAAAATTAACACCCCATCAACGTACCGCCTTAGACACAAAATCTGCACATATTAAAAAAAAAGATGCAATTTCATTCGAAACGTACTCTCCACTCCTAAAACCAAAAAATATGAACACTTTTTACAAGAATTAACTTCAAATAGCAATCAAATACAAACCAATTCATTTCTTAAACTTAAAAGGATCCATTTAATCCCTAATAGTTACATGGCAGTTAGCAAACAGATGACACCGGAAATACAAAACTCTCGACTTGAAAATAAAAAACAGACAAATAGTATATATTCGCAAATAGCCCATTCATAATTACCTTATGCAGCCATTTCTTTTTAAACCCTCCACATACCAAAAATCAATCTCCGCTTAGCTTTGCAAAAAATTCCACATCGATCTCGATACAAACACACAACAGCGTTAAATTAATCCTTCAAAAACCATTGACAAGTAGCTAATTAGTCCATCACAGACATACCGCTAATCGATACCGGAAAACGTAGATATTTCGGCCCTCCCACAACTAAACAAGTTTCAACAAAATATTGCACATCACACAACATTTAATAAAGCAATCTTAAACAATTTGTCAATGTTGCTAACCCTTACATTTAAAAGCGATTTCCGACAACCCATCTTTAATTCATCTTCATTTTCTTTCAACTTACCAATTAAACGTTATATAAAAACACAGACCTAGGGATTGTCTTATCAAACATATCAATCAAAATATAAAAGGTATCTCCGCAATGCCGCAATGTTCTTACTTAAAACGATTTACACCTTTTCAGTTCAAAAACAAAAGAGAGTAATCACTAATTTTTCCGTCTAGCTGTAAATCTAATTTTAAGACAAATTCGCCGACAACTGCACAAAAAAGTGCTTTTCAAACACTACGAACAATGTCTGTCTTGAATACCAAAAAATAAAACAATAAGGTAAAACCTAAATCTTTTAACAATATACACATTCTGCAATTTCTTACGACAAAAAATATTGCGAAAACGTTATTATAGTGAGCCCATTGACTAACTATAACATGCCATATGTGCAAGCTGAACCTTCATCTTTCACGCAATCGGCACACCCTTTTATCGCGCAAATAGACACATGACTAAGCAACACCACAGCTATCCTTAAAATAACAAACAAGTGGCTACAAGTATAAACTCGATGAAACTTTAGCACGTTTCGAAATCTTATCATAACTTAAATGACACGCACTATTTAGAGTTTCTTAATATAGTCCTCCTTATTTTAAAGAACATTGTAATTGAATTTCGATGATGCCTCAACTGAAAAAACATTCACTTACACTCATAATAATATCACGTTATTCCGTTCTACATAAAATCTTTGTCCCGTATGTACGCTTTGAAAAAATTGAATATTCAATTTTACCCTCCCCCCCGTCACCCCCCACACTGAAAAAAGACAAGACGACCCAAAATAACATCGAACTGAAACAATTTTTTTCTAAAATCAAACAGGTGCCAGCAAAACAAAATCACATAAATTGCGCCTTTCGCGCTCCATCATAGTCCGTGATTTAATGTGAACGCCGAGGAGAGAGAGAGAGAGCGGGGGGGGGGGGGGGGGGGGGTACAATTTAAGATAAGCATGTGTGCCGCCAGGGTTCTCAAGCCCTGACCCTATTAAGAGTAGAAAATCAAAAAAAATCAGAACTTGTCATGAACTTGTCATATCTCACATTACGTTACCGCAAAGGCATTAAGTTCTTCTTAAGTTTCGATATCTCACGTTACCTATCAGCTTCAATCATTTATCGTAAAGCCAAAATAGGTCAAATGCGTTTTTTTTGGCAAACGCAGTTTGAGAATTTCACGGTGTATTTTTACGAATGGCGACGTTTTAAGAAAGTTAAATGGGACGGGAAAGTTTGTGTTTTAATATGAGCGATATGGCAGAGCAAAATTTGCGTTTGTTCTAGTACGCCGGTGGCGGCTTAGAATTTTAAACATGAACGCTTATCAGCATAAGTGGAAAAGCGTTATTTCCTGAATTATTCTAGAGCTCTCACGCAATGCAAGTATGAACGTCCCAGTATGGGAATCCCGAAACGTCAAGTTGGATATCGAGTTCGAGTTCGAGTTGGACTTCGAGTTGGATTTCGAAATATGAAAAACTATAATCGATAAAAATCGACAGTCGAACCTCTCCTTACGGACACCTCTCTATTACGAACAGTTTCCTGTGTCCCGACAAAATTCGCACATATTTTCTTTAAAAAAGACCTCTATAATACGGACCCTCTCTAATACGGACAACGGACACTAAATTCGGTCCCAGAGAGCAAATTAATATAAACTTAACCTCTTTATCACGGACACTCCGGTGATCAGGTGATGATAGTTTGAGTAAGTAATACAATTTCCCGTTTGCGGTTACAAACATGTATCGCAAGACGTTTTCAGAATAGACCTTATCACGGTTTTTCCAAAATTTTATATGGGCCTGATAGCAATAATCCATCGACACTGCTGGGAAAAGCATCTCAAAAATAGTAAAATGGCCGAGTTTAAAAGCGATATCTTTTAAAATAATGGAGATATAGCTCCGCCAAGTCGGCAAATTTCACAGACGTTTGTATCGCGCGGCCAAATATCTTGCCTACCGGTAGGCAAGAAATTTGGCCGCGCGGATCTGGATCAGTAAAATCCTGTACAAGATAAACTAGTAGTTTCCACTGGAAAGTGAAGTGCTGCGAGTAAAGCTTATTGCAGAAGAAGACTTGTTTGGAGATATCTCGTTAATTGCATGTACTTTAGATAGTGAACAGATGAGCGACTTGATCTATTTTGCCATTGGATTAACTTGGCTAATATATATGCCGTTCGAACGGTAAAACCGCACGGCTACTGAACGGATGAACGCGAAGTATGAATAAAGCCGTTTCTGATGGCTCAAAACGGGAAAGTTTGCAGAGATTAGCGACCTTTAATTCTCTCTCAATGTAATGTGCGACTCTGATGAAGATAACGAATGGAAAGCAGAACCATCGACTATGGTCTAAGTAGAATTTCGAGGCGACTGGAGGCGTTGGAGCGATTTTACCGCCGATTTCCTTCGGTGGATCCGATCGGCTCGATGAGCGGAGTGCTGTCTCTTTCAGAGGGAGGACTGAAACAGTTGAACTAAAAATCGCTGGAATCGCGAATCGACCGCAAAACCACTCACTGAGACACAAGTAAACACACAAAGAAGTTCAGATGAACCAGTTTTATTCAAATATCGTTCCTAATTTTACGCTCAAACTCGAAGTGAATTTTCCCAATACAAATCCTTATAATTTCGCTATTACGCCATTTACCACGACGTTTATCACTTGAGCTTAGGCTACCTGTGCTGCCAGATGGTACGTTGTGACAAAAGGCAGTATCCACTCGTGACCTTTTTTCTTTTGTGTAAGTGCCGATTGTCTAGAGGCAAAGACACCTTGATCTTTTGTGGGTAACCCCGGGCAGGTAGGTTCAGTAGTAATGATACCTCGAGTTGGACTTCGAGTTCGAGTTCGAGTTCGAGTTGGACTTCGAGTTGGACTTCGAGTTGGACTTCGAGTTGAATTTCGAGTTAGTAGGAAAAAAATCGAGAAAAATTAAAAAAAAAAAGAAAAGAAAACAGCATTTAACTAGATTGTCACCACAGTGTTTTAATAAAGGGAAAAGATTCACAAAAGATTCCATCTTGGATATCAACGCTCACTACAAGCCGACCGAGACCTTTCAGTACACACATCTTCTCACGCCACCCACCAGGCGTAAAGGCGTAAAATATGGATTCATTAAAGGCGAAAGCAATAAGATTGCTTAGAACTTACTCTTCATAAAAAAGAAAACATTTGAAGAGAGCGTTTAAAAATTCAAACAACGCCTCAAATCACGGGGTTACCCAGAAAACATCATAGAAAGGTCTCTTTGCCTCTAGACAATCGGCACTTACACAAAAGAAAAAAGGTCACGAGAAGATACTGCCTTTGTCACAACGTACCATCTGGCAGCACAGGTAGCCTAAGCTCAAGTGATAAACGTCGTGGTAAATGGCGTAATAGCGAAATTATAAGGATTTGTATTGGGAAAATTCACTTCGAGTTTGAGCGTAAAATTAGGAACGATATTTGAATAAAACTGGTTCATCTGAACTTCTTTGTGTGTTTACTTGTGTCTCAGTGAGTGGTTTTGCGGTCGATTCGCGATTCCAGCGATTTTTAGTTCAACTGTTTCAGTCCTCCCTCTGAAAGAGACAGCACTCCGCTCATCGAGCCGATCGGATCCACCGAAGGAAATCGGCGGTAAAATCGCTCCAACGCCTCCAGTCGCCTCGAAATTCTAGTTAGACCATAGTCGATAGTTCTGCTTTCCATTCGTTATCTTCATCAGAGTCGCACATTACATTGAGAGAGAATTAAAGGTCGCTAATCTCTGCAAACTTTCCCGTTTTGAGCCATCAGAAACGGCTTTATTCATACTTCGCGTCCATCCGTTCAGTAGCCGTGCGGTTTTGCCGTTCGAACGGCATATATATTAGCCAAGTTAATCCAATGGCAAAATAGATCAAGTCGCTCATCTGTTCACTATCTAAAGTACATGCAATTAACGAGATATCTCCAAACAAGTCTTCTTCTGCAAACAGCTTTACTCGCAGCACTTCACTTTCCAATGGAAACTACTAGTTTATCTTGTACAGGATTTTACTGATCCAGATCCGCGCGGCCAAATTTCTTGCCTACCGGTAGGCAAGAAATTTGGCCGCGCGATACAAACGTCTGTGAAATTTGCCGACTTTGCGGAGCTATATCTCCATTATTTTAAAAGATATCGCTTTTAAACTCGGCCATTTTACTATTTTTGAGATGCTTTTCCCAGCAGTGTCGATGGATTATTGCTATCAGGCCCATATAAAATTTTGGAAAAACCGTGATAAGGTCTATTCTGAAAACGTCTTGCGATACATGTTTGTAACCGCAAACAGGAAATTGTATTACTTACTCAAACTATCATCACCTGATCACCGGAGTGTCCGTGATAAAGAGGTTAAGTTTATATTAATTTGCTCTCTGGGACCGAATTTAGTGTCCGTTGTCCGTATTAGAGAGGGTCCGTATTATAGAAGTCTTTTTTAAAGGAAATATGTGAGAATTTTGTCGGGACACAGGAAACTGTTCGTAATAGAGAGGTGTCCGTATTACAGAGGTGTCCGTAAGGAGAGGTTCGACTGTCGATTTTTATCGATTATATTTTTTCATATTTGTATTTTGTTTTTTTAACTCGAAGTCCAACTCGAAGTCCAACTCGAAGTCCAACTCGAAATCCAACTCGAAGTCCAACTCGAACTCGAACTCGAACTCGAACTCGATGTCCAACTCGACGTTTCGGGATTCCCTGCCATGATCTATCAAGAAACGAAACATAATTATTATCAATTCGCTGTTCTGACTCAAATGAGTTCAAATTTTATATTCAAGTTCCGATGAATTTCATTGCATTCTCAAATACTTGTTCATTTGGCTCGGATGGCTTTATGCCGGTGGATTTTCAAGATCAGTTGCTAAAACGCGCCACACTGTGAAAGAAATTTCCGGGAATATTTAAAATTTTACAAGATTTTGGTCTATTCTCTTGCCAAATAATGCCATTTCAATGTAATCGATTTTTGTAACAGTTAGCGTAAACTTCGAGTTCTACGAAGGATTCGAGTTTAATCAATTTTTGCATAACCGGAATTCAATTGGATAAAAATGTACGACGATGAGTCGTGCACTTGTAATAAGCTGAGCGTGCAAGGCCTAGCCGTGTGGTTTTAACGCAATGAGAAGTTCGTAGACAATATAATAATTAAGGCCTTTAAAAATCAGTTGAAATCATTAATTCAAATGGATGGACTCAATACCTATTTAGTTTACTCTTAATTCAAAAGACAAATAGTATTGAAATATTTATGAAGAGGAATTTAACCGTTGCAACCCCTTAAAACTGTACTTATCTATATCCTTGGTGCACTGTATTAAATTTTTCTTAATAGGTTTTTAGAAGACTTACCTTCTACATGCAGCTGAAAAAGCTAGGCTTAAACGTAACAGTCGCTAGACTGTCAAAAATGCCAACGAAGGTTTTAGCGAGCTCCACGCAGCTGTAAAGCGTAGCGAATACAAGCTAAAATTACAGCCTTTACTGAGACACTTACGATACGACCAAAAACAGATCGCTGCATTCACCCCTCTCATAAAATAGAAGTCTGTATACAGGTGAACATTTCAAGTTCGTTTACCAACAGGTTGCAACTGAACTGACTGAAAATTCTAAAAACTGACAGGAATCTTCTGCGACACCTCTTTTCAACAACCTTGACGGGCTTTTTTAATTTCGTTCCTATAGGTGGTTTGCAATCAATCTCTAGAGACATAGATAACAATAGTGAAACGAACAAATGCTGGTGGACGAACAAAAGGAGCTAATGAGAGAACTATTGTTTATGTCCACCAGCATGGCGGCGATGACGTAACATGAAAACCACCTATAACAAATTAAGTTATCGTCTCTTTCGTAGAAAAATACGTAAACATTGGGAACATCAAACTTTAAGAGGGTATAAAGGAAAAGTAACACACATCTGAACAGCGCCACCATTTTGGACGGCAATCTATCCGTTCCGATGTTAATGCGTAACTGTTTCCTCCTTTCCGGTTCTAGATTTCTGTTCGTGAAATGACCAGATTTTTTCCGGATATATAATTGATACTATCCATTAGATTATTACAATGGAACTCAATTCATTCTATAGGTGTCAGAACATTCACTGAAGCGTGATGCTTGAAGTTGTTTCTCGCGGTGAATTTGCCTGTAAAGAGCTGTAAACCCGGCGCAGCTTTTTCTCGACAGCTACAGTGAGCTTACTTTACCATTTTGTAAACAAGGCCAAACACACGACAAATTAATCTAGCACTGCTAAATGAGGGTGCTAATGGGGGTACCCAATTGTCAGTTAAGAAGAGGCTACACTGGTAGCCTATACTCATGCGCTTGTATAAAAAAAATTTTATGTTTTTCTTTTTTAACTGCGTCACGCTGTCGGAAATCGGTTCATTTCAATATTTTCATTCATTGATCTTATCAAGTGATTTAGCTTGACAAGTAGGAAATTACGTATATCAGTAAGGCTTTTAAATTTGCAAAGTTAAGATAAGGTTACTTTAAAGGCCATGAGAATGACCAGAGTGAATGCGTTTTTGGGATTGGACTTAGAACAGCCGCTTTACGAAAATTATTCGACATTAGATTCTCATACAAAAACCATAATTTCTCACCTGTCAAGATAGCTTCCAAAACCGTAATAAGGATCGTCAGTATTAAAGATGTCTGTTTGATACAGGATCGTACACAGAGAGTATGGGAAGGAAAAAAAATCGAAACTCACTGATGCTTGTGTCCAATAAAATACGGTGTGTCCACTTACTTTGGAGTCTGCTTAATACAGGTTTTAGTGTAATCAGAAATCTTACTCATTTAATCTAACACTGAAAAGGGCTCGTGTGGTTAACCCCTGGGTCAACCCGCGTTCGCGTGCTAGGACAAAATGACGAAACAAAATACACACCATACCACCATCACTTGTCGCACTTCCCATTAGAAAAGGTAGCTCCATTTCCAACTGAGCCTTTGTAACAGCTTTGCCGTCGATCTTCTCTAATCGGAACAACTTTAAATCAAACTCACCGAGTCCAAACTTTCCGCTTATTGTTTGATTATATGTCCATTGAATTGTGCTTTGTCATGTCAAACGGTATGCGACTTATGTGTCATTCGAATGCCGATCCTTTGTCATCATCTCGATAAAAACTCAGAATAACTTTGACCACGCCACTCGACGCCATCACGGAGATCAAGGTCAACGCTCTACGACCCTGGTACCTTTCGCATATAATATCGGTTAATATGTCACCTGGTCACGCAGCGAGGCAGGTAAAAGTCACAAAATAGCTTTGCTGTTAGGAAAAAACTATGTTGCTTTTATTAACAACAACAATCGTTAATTTAGTATAATTAATAGAATGTCACTTAACTGTTACCGTATTTTCTCGATTAAACGCCGGGCCCCGAATAAACGCCGGGTATAATTGAGGAAGTTGTAAGTAAGCTCCTCAAACGTTTGTTTGTGGTATAATAAACGTAAGATTTAAGGGCAAGGTACAAGGCTGCCAAGAAAAACGAATAATAACCCTTTCTTAAAAAATGGCGGGCGAGAAAAAACTGCTGATACAAAGAAACGCCGGGTCCACAAGGCCAAGTTTGAAATAAACGCCGGGGGCATTTAATAGAGAAAATACGGTAACTTTTCATTTATCAGTTAACTACTATATTTTTGGGCAATTGTCAGTTAACTGTTAACCCCATCAGCACCCTCCTAAATGCACTGGTATTCTGAATTTCACTTTTGCCGGAACGCAATTGGCATGAAAACAAAACGAAAAAACTCGCGAGATAATAACGCCTTTTGTCACAACATTTCACCCACGACTGAAAAACCTTAAACAAATACTGATGAAAAATGGAGTTTCGTTCAAAACCAACCATTCCTGAAAACTATTTACAAAACGCCGCCTAACACATCATACAAGACGTAAATCACTTAACGACACGACTCATAACAGCCAAACTTTGAAAGCTAATATAAATGCATCGCAACCGCAAAACCACATAGCGGAGTCGGTGCAGGCCTGTCATGAACCTCATTTCGATCTAAGGGAAACTAAAAAAGTGACCGCCAGGAGTGGTGCCCTGTTTATCCGCTCCAGACCCAATATTTTCTATATAAGTGCGTCCATAGCAGACGTGACCGAAAAATGACCACGTGATCACCATTTTCCCGCCATTTTTCACGTCAAAATATATAAAACAGCAGACTTGATACTTTAGCTAACTACAAAACTTTCCGTTTCATTATGCAAGAGTAGGAACAGCAAAATACCATAAATTTTGACTTTCGTTCTATTTTCGAATACTGCTGGAGAGTTGAAAAAGAAATGGCTGATGGCGCGATGTCTGCTAAACATAGCTCAAATTGTCCTGGCATGGGGAAAGGCAGCTCTAGGGAAATAACATGTTGTTACGGCCTCCTTCCATTAGATTCGGCAAATGTGAAGTTCAATGTTTGAATCGGGCCTTACTTTAAAGAATATTAAAGATTCAGTCACCATTTGTTGTGTCAATTGATATTTTGATAATTAATATTAATATCTCATCTGATCAGATATAAAGTCATTGCACGTGACGTATTATCGATGTGGGCTTTTAATTGTTTTAAAATTGCGGCAATCTATTGTATTTGATTTAGAAAGTCTTTTCCATTGTCAAATATCCCAACAGAAAATAGACAATGAATAACTGAAAATGCACTGTGTAAATTGAACCAACAACACATTTTCATCGTCAATTAGCTAGGAAGGCGGGAAAAGTCTTTCACTTTCACTTCCCTAACATCAAAATTATTTACATTCACACTCGTGATTCTTTGTTACTCATAACTTTTTTTGACTTGCACCAACATGAATTTTCAAACCAAGTTCTCTCAATCTTCTCTATCCTGCCAAGAACCATATCCAGTTGACTACTGCGCCTCGCATTTTCTACATAATGTCTGATTCTACAACGCCATCTTTACCATATTTATTTTATATTTATTTTAGATTCTTCTTTTTTTTAACCTCATGTTTCAACGCATTAACGAGATGGCTTTAAGAGCCCTTTGATTTTGCTGTGTTGCGGTGTTCAGAGCCTCCCAATGTCCCCCTCCACGGGAAGCTACAACGGACAGACTTGACCTCTAGTCTGCTGCACGCGGCTAGCTTTTGAAAGGTTTTAAAATTCAGTCTACACTCTACAGTCAAAACATATAGAAGGAGCAAATGGCATTTAAAGCATGACGTAAGAGTCGTGCAGTCCTTCCACCCCCATATTACATACTGGCATAGGTAGTAATTTTGAGAGAACTGCAGAGTTTTCTCGCTGACGTGAAAATGGCGGGAAAATGGTGAACACGTGGTCATTTTTCGGTCACGTTTGCTATGGGCGCAGTTCTAGTAATTTGTTTTGAATGGAATAGGTAGTAATTTTGACAGAGCATGTGTATTCCAATATATGAGTATCGCATAAGACTTGGATATTAATAGAATATTTTACGAAATTTTATTGCGGTCGTGTCCGCGGGGGTCGTTAAGAAGACATTGTGAACACTATATTTTGAGGTTTATAGCAGACCGATCGCTAAGTACCAAATATGTGTTCAATACTTACGAACGACATCATACCGGAAATACACTTACCCACGGATCCACAACAACACGAAATGAAGCGGAAAGAATTTTAAACTAAGCAATTGAAACGATACTTCCGAAAAGAAATTTACTTAAATCGCAATTGATCTTCATTTAAACAAACATGCGCAATTTGTTATTATTCAAACTACCACACAATATCTTCTCAATTTTCCAGGGTGGCCGCTTAATTGAGGTTGGCCGCTTAATAGAGGTACGATATAAATTGGATAGGAATGGCAGTAAACATGATTTTATTGACTCTATATAGCAAAATGGTTTTAAAAAGTGAACATATATTAAGATAAATCCAAAATTCATTGTAACAAAACATCAAGTGGAAAGGTACAAAGGAAGAGCTGTTGTGAAAGGCGAGCGCGTAAACAGAGAGGCCGGCTATGGTTTAGAAATCCCATGGGAGTACTGCTTCACAGGAGACGAGTTCTTAATTCAATGGTTAAAATCAAAACTTGAGGAGCAAGGATTTTTGTAGATTTTCAGTACAGTGGTAGTAAGGTTTTCCTGTACAGATTTTGGTTGTAACAAAATAGTGGGACAGCTCGATCTACTGTTGGCTATTGTTATGTTTGTATAGCGCCGGATGTGAAAAGTTTGCACGTGCACGCGGCTTGTGATTTGTTATAGTGGAGATTTAGTTGCAGTTGTTGCTTTCTTGTTGTTATCAGTTATCACCTTATATAATCTATCACTAGTTCGCTTGGAAAGATAATTTGCTGGCCGCTTAATGGAGATAAAAAACCATATAAATAATGCACTTGCGAGAGCAAAAAGGTGGCCGCGGCCGCTTAAAAGAGGTGGCCGTTGAATAGAGGTATCAAATACAGCAGTTTACTGACAAATAAATCGGGACTTTGGAAAGTGGCTGCTTAATGGAGGGTGGCCGCTTAATAGGTGGCCGCTTAATAGAGGTCGGACTGTATTTTTGAAAAGCACGTACCATTATGTAGAATACTGTCTAGTTAATCTTAAATACTCTGCTGGTGGTAACTTGACAAAAAGATATATTGCGGTGACGGTGTGTTGTCGAATTTTCTTGCAGTGATGCGGTGTTCAGTAATATATTTTGGCGGTGTTGCGGCGATTCAGAGCCGGCAATCTCCCTCTCCAATAATATGATTACGAAATTAAATCAAATAAATTGGCACTTTTACACTCTATGTTTTTTACCACTGAAAGAAAACAAAGTTCTGGTAGTCTAAAGGAAGATCTCTGTAACAGGCGATTGTGTTCTAAAAATGAGATTTTTCTTACTTCACACACCACACTTTCCGCTCTCTCCCCCTTCCTCCCCCTCCCTACACAGTAGGCAGCAGATATACTTGGACTACAATGGCTCGTGGAAGGCATGACGCACATGACACCTGTTTTGTAATGCTTAAGTATCCAACTAATCAATAATATTATATAGACTTTAAAGAGCGCGAAAGGTGAATTTATGTTCGAAGCGTGCTGAAGTTTCATTGCGTTTATACTTGTAGCCACTTATTTGTTATTTTAAGGGCAGCTGTGGTGTTGGTTAGCTGTCAGAACAGCGTATGTCTATTTTTGCGATAATAGGGTTTGCCGATTGCGTGAAAGATGAAGGTTCAGATTGCACATATGGCATGTTATAGTTAGTCAATATGCTAACTATAATAACGTTTTCGCATTACTTTTTTTTTGTGCTAAGAAATTGGAGAATGTTTAAATGGGTTTATTAAATGCTTTGTGATGTATAATATTTTTTTGAAAGTTGTTTATTTTTTGTGGGTGGGCCGAAGTATCTACGCGTTTTCCGGTTTAAGATTACCGGTTTAACTTTGTTTTAAATGGAATAATTAGGTACTTGTCAATGGTTGTTGAAGGAATGATTTAATGTTGTTATGTGTTTGTATTCAAGGGATCTCAATAGATTAAGGTGAGCAGAAGAGGCGTTATTTTTTTTAAGCTTTTCAGGTGAACGCGACAGACGATTGCGAAGCGCGAGATGAGCGGGGAGCGCGAGGGGAGAAAAAGTGATATTTCTCTGCACACGCTTGTTTGGATATGTTAAATCGACATCGCATTTATTGATTATTATTAAAGCGT
Source organism: Cladopsammia gracilis (assembly GCA_022457155.1). Taxonomy (NCBI): domain Eukaryota; kingdom Metazoa; phylum Cnidaria; class Anthozoa; order Scleractinia; family Dendrophylliidae; genus Cladopsammia; species Cladopsammia gracilis. The sequence goes on from JAJGOT010000470.1 coordinate 292,155, forward strand.
GGTTTTCATGTAACTGTAATGACCTTGTAACTGCGGTAAGGCAAATTGGTAGTAGCACTAGGATATACTGGCCGTAGTTGTAGAGTGGAATGCGTAGCCTGCAGAATAGGCGTTATTTTGTTAAGCGTTTCAGGCGAGCGGAAGGAGATCTGATGAAAGTGCTTTTAATGATAAAACTTGAGTGACATGTTTTTAAAAAGACAGGTGGTGTAGCGATATGATGGGTAACAATATGCGGTGAAAATGGCTTTGGAAGCTACGTTGAGCACTCTAAGGTAACTCTCTTGTCCGCTTTAGGATTTCAATGTTATCAGTACGACACGCAATTGATATTCGTCTTCTTTTTATAGACTTTATACGCCAAGAAAGTTTTCTCTCTCTTACTTGCCACTCAAACAATACATTGTCTTTTTGTCAAATAGAGACAAAATCTCTCTTAAAAAATAAACACGCTGAAATCGCTTATAAAATGCTTCTTAAAATGCTTCCTTGATAACTTTTATAAACAAAATCAGGAACATTTTTACGTCTTTTGCGTACTGTTGCATAATCAAACTGTAATAGCAATGATTAATTGTTTTAAAATAGCACAAAACCGAAATCCATACTCTTGCATAATCAAACCGAAACATTTTTAGTTAGCTGAATAAGCAAAATCTACCCTCTCTTGCATACTATTGCATAATCATGACACCTAAATATTTAATAACTATTGGAAAAGCAGACAAAGATTACAACTCAAAAAGCGAACAAAAATACAGCGTGAGATTTCTCAGCTTCGTCGAGCGCGAAAAGTTGACTCGTTTAACTTTAAGCGAGTTGACTTTAAACGAATCGTAAAATTAACTCTTTTCACGAGATTTCACTTTGACATTCGTTAAGCGACATAAAAAATCGCTCCTCGCTGTTCATCATACCGGGTAGACAACGTATAGCAGAACCCCGGAGGAGGACTCGCATATGTGGTTGGGTGGGGGTGCTCGTCGTATCTTTTAGGGGTTAAAATTAGGGGATCTAGGTATCTTTTAGAATATATGATTAAAAAAAAACTCATTTTCCCAGAAAATGGTATCTTTTAGTGTGTTCAGGGTTTCACTTTTTTTCCTGACGAGCACCTCCGCTTGACGACTTATAGGAGTCCCCCCCCCCCCCCCCCCCCCCCCCCTCCGGGAGCAGAATATTCTTACCAATTTTTCTTTTCATGATATTTCCGGTTGTCACTCGCTAAGCGACTTAAAAGGCAGAGCAAAATAGCATGTTCTTTTGAGAACAAGTCATATCTAGAATATTTGATGTCACTTTTAACGTGATTAGTAATAAGAGTGGTGTTAATTAGCTCCACGCAGCTATCAAATGTACTGAATAGGACAGCCTCTGACTCTGTTAAACTTCCCATATGACTAAAAAAAAAATTGCCGGATTGACCCCTTTCATAAAATAGAAGTCCGTATAAAGGTGAATATTTTAAGTTCGTTTACCTACAGGTTGCAACTAATTTGATTGAACCTGCACTTGGCACCGGTAGCATAGTATTGGCTGACCCGTGTACTTTCGCTTTCGTGCTATTTTAAAACAATTAATAATTGCTATTACAGTTTCATTATGTAACAGTACGCAAAAGACGCAAAAATTTAAGCCATTGAAGGCTTGCCGCAATTCCATTCAACCGTCATCATTATAAGCCAAAAAATCAACACAACCATGACATGTTTACCATACTATTGCACAATCAAACCGCTTGGCCAATCATAATGCAGAACGTAGCTAATACAGGAAATCGCCTGCTGCTGCTCTCTGAGTTGACCTCTGATACGCTTGGTTAATTGCACGCTTACTTGTAACTCTAAAGTTTTCTTTCCACCAGTGATCGAGTGCATTGTTATTTAGAAGTTGCTGAAACCAATTCTGTGGTCGTGGAAATACCCAAGCCCTCCTTGGCGGCGAGCAAGTTCGTGGCGAGCTCCTAAATGTAAATAAAACGCCGACAAACCTTGAAGATAGCGTAGTTGAAGGCGTCTTCTTCGGTGTCTTCTCGCAAAAAAAACTGCCGGATTGTTATATTTATCGAATGATAAGCAGGAGAATGACTGAAATTAAACTTACAAGATCTCGATTCGTGTCATCCATGTCGATCTGTACGTTTTCGCGCGTAAACTGCAGTGTCAGTGAACTCATATCTTATTATATTTTACCCTGGGGAGTCTTTTACTGTGTAACCGCATCCACAAGAGTAAGATGAAACCTGAGATAAACCGAACCCAAGCCATTAACCCTTGGGAAGGCCCCAAACCCAAGGTGTGTGTAACCACAACTCAATAGAAAAAAACGCAAAGATCATGCTATTTTGCTCTGCCATACCGCTCATATTAACACACAAACTTTCCTGTCCCATTTAACTTTCTTATAACCTCTCCATTAGTAAAATACACCGTGAAATTCTCAAACTACGTTTCCCAAGAAAACGCATTTAACCTATTTTTACCCTTTTAAAGTAGCTATAATGGCTTTACGACAAATGATTGAAACTGATAGGTAACGTGAGATATCGAAATTTAACAAGGACTAATACCTTTGCGGTAACGTAATGTGAGATATGACAAGTTCATCACAAGTTCTGACATCCCAATACCCTAGGGAAATTAACAATAGGTCCGGGGGTGCTCCCCAAACATTTTAGTGGCAGTATGTGACGCCCTTCTTGAAATCCTAACCGCTTTAACCAACCATATCCTCAATGCCCTAATATAGCTTCTATAAAGAACGAACAAGAAACCCCCCCGGACAAAAGTCCACAAAATTTTGTTAACAACTTTTGTCCCTTTTTAGTACTCGACTCCGAAATCTCGCTTAATGCGCAAGCGCATTAACGAGATAAAAACGGCAAATCGGCGGCCTTTCAGTTGTGAAACTGGCGAAAAATTACACATTTTCATCTCGCTCATACAGAAAAACGCGATGCCATACATAAACAAAATGTGGCCAGAACATAAACACGCTCTTGTTCTTCTTTAGATTAGCAGTTGAAATAAGAATATTTCGGCCGTTAAAAGAAACATTATTTCTTCCATTTTAAAAATTAGCAAATTTGAACCAATTTCAACGCCGTGAAAACCCAATTGGTACGTTGAGTTTGAAAACAAAATTAAGACAATCTTGAAGCACAACTTCTGTTGTTTACTGTGGTGAAATATTTCTGGCGGCACTTTAAAAGTGCCCCGTCGAGAGACCAAAATGTGAAGGGTAGTTTGACACCATGAGAACTTGTGACACGAACCTGAGCGTCGACACCACGCACAAAATGTTTATCGCAAAAAATAGTTCCTTTGAGATAGAGCCTTTATCAGATTCGTAAAGACTTCAGAAGAACTTATCTATCCTTTGCTAACTTAAAATGATATCTTTTAAGCAGTTTGTTGGGATACAGAGTAGAGACACAAACTCGAGGGTCCCCTATACTTTTTTCGTGACGCGTGAATGGACATTTTTGCTTTGCGTGAAGCGTAATGAGGATTTATTTTTTCCGTGATTCGTGAATCTATATATTTCCGTCCTCGGGAAACTGATTTTCGATTTCTTCGTGATCCGTGAAATATGCATTTACTTACGCGTGATTTGTGAACCAACGACTTTTGCGGGAATAATTTTTCACTTTTTTGAGATTTTAGCGTCATAAAAGTTCGTAAACTACACCAAACTAGATATAAAACTTGTCCATTCGAGATCATTCGATGCGCAATCGGATGGAGGACTGAGAACTAGCCACAGCAACAGTGAACCAGGAGAGCCTAGTCTGTCTCGATGTGTCACATACGCCATTTCGACAAGTTAGTATGGCGATGAAAGTGGTAGTGACCCTGACAGTGATCTGAGTGATGATGAACTGACAAGACAAAACTTGTCGTTTTTAAGAACCACTCCCTCAGGACGTAATATCTCAATCAATAAGAAGTATGGTGTATATGAACTGTTTTTATCTGTAGTGGCTCTGGATGAAATGCCATACATGTATGTCGAGATTGACGTAGAAGTCGAAATGAGTGGAATCAACAAAACTAGCCGAACTACAGTAGCGAATAGTCATCCTACACTTTACCACAAAGTTTTTTCAATTACCCAAGCCACAAATGATCTAGACATGCTGATCGACAAGAACAGAGTCTGAAATTACCAAAAGATGGCCATGTGCAACTATATCTACTGTGGCACATTTCAGTAATGTCAGGTAAAATTAAGTGAAACATGATTTAGCCTTTGTATTTTTACGTGAAACGTGATTACTTGCTTTTTTTCTGTGAACGCGAAGCTGTTTTTCGAATTTTTCGTGATGCGTGAAAAGGCCAATTACTTTTGCGTGAAACTGTTTTCAGAAGAGGTATAGGGGACCCTCAAACTCATGTTGTGCGACCTGACCTGACCCTATTTCAGACCAAAATATGCGATTTTTTCTACCCTATTTCAAACCTGACCCAAAATTCGATAACCTATTTCAGACCAAACCCTTAAATCGATACCCTATTTCAGATGTTAATCAAACCGCATTTCACAAGGGATGTAAAAAGTAGCTTCTTCTAAAAACCATACCCAATTCCAGACCAGAGTGCGCAAATCATACCCTATTTCAGACCAAAATGGTCAAAATCTATACCCTATTTCAGACCAAAACGGCTTGAAAACCATACCCTTAAGGGCCGCACATACCTATATAGCTTATATAAGGGAGTACTCCCCCCCCCCCTGGGGGGTATCGATCAAGGAAAGAACATTGCCGTGAAAAAGTCACACGAGTAACGTCCGTTTTTGGAAATGTATAAACGTATAAAGTCTGTTTCCTTCCTATAAAGTCTGCTTCCTTCGTTTTGGTACAATGTTCACAAATGAATGGTATCTAAATATTAATAATGACCTGTTAAATGGAGTCCTCTTTTTGGACTTAAAAAAAGCTTTCGATACAGTAGACCATAACATTTTGCTAAAAAAGCTCGAACTCTATGGAGTAGACCCTCATGCTCTCCAATGGTTCACTCCGTATCTTTCGGGACGCCAACAAAAGACATATGTAAATAGTACTCTCTCAAATTCTCTACCTATTGCCTGTGGTGTTCCTCAAGGATCCATTCTTGGACCCTTATTATTCTTAATTTATATAAATGATCTTCAAATGTGTACATCTTCTTCTGCTACCAAAATGTACGCAGATGATACATGTCTTTTCGCCAGTGCACAAGATCCTTCTATATTACAGAGTAACCTAAATGAAGGTTTAAAGAAAGTTCTATCATGGCTACATGCTAACAAACTTACATTAAATATTAAAAAAACTAAGTATTTCATTATAGCTAGTCACTA